>JAAEAF010009730.1:0-29741 GCA_011037195.1 Triatoma infestans
TCCAGTTAAGAACGTTTTTCATTTATTCAAGAAAAAAACAAAAACAATCTCGAAAAACAGTTAGAAATAATAAAAAATGTTTCTGTAACCAACAATGGTAAATTCAAATAATTCCAAAATAAAACTAGTTAGCTGGTCGATTGAAAACTCAAAACACTTGATCTATGCACGAAACAGATGACTATCTGGAATAGATGACTGGCTGAGCTGGAAAAATGGAAAAATGATGTTAAGGTTGTTCCTGGATTCTTAAATTTAAATTGTTATCAGCTTCACTAAGAAAGTGGGGTTGCTGCCATACATATCCATTCAGAGAAGCCTAAAGTAAATGTGACATTTCTCTCTGGCTTCAATTCATATCGTTTAACGCAATTATATATATATATATATATATATTAATGTATTTTTTTTTTAATTGTCTAAATTCAGCGAGGGTCGGATAAAGCCTCCTCGCGGGCCGTATGCACCTTAAAGGCCTTAGCTCGGCACTGTGATGATTATAAACTGATTATAGAGCACTGAAATGAAACTAAGCCCTCAATACATCCATGTTATACATGTTTAGCATTATTAGCGCCTATTCACTTGTCACTTCAATCTTTATAAAAGGTACATTCTCACCAATTTAAACAATAGTTACGCAGTTGCGTTCGGCCGTTGTTGATCAAACAAGCAAAATATTAGTTGGCTGGTGCTGAAGAACAAACTTTTTGTCTTTAAAAGTATATTCAACGTTTCGGATACCTTTGGTGCATTCTTACTTTTTATTATTATTTATACGGAAGTCTGTTTTTGGTAGTGTGGAGCAGAGACATAATATACGTATACTATTATAGAGTAATGAAATGAAAATAAACCTGCAATACATCCATGCTATACATGTTTAGCAGTTACTAACGTTTATTTACTACTTGTAACCACCGTTTTTTAAACATACTTTCTCTTACTCCTAGTAAGAGGAAGTATTGTAATCGTGTCAAATTCGATATCGAGTTTTCACCGGAAATATCAGTTTTGAGGTCCCATGAGTCCAAAAAAGTGGTTTTTAGCAAATGGTCTGTGTGTGTGTGTGTGTGTGTGTGTCCGTGTGTCCGTGTGTGTGTGTGTGTGTATGTATGTATGTGAACAGCATAGCTCAAAAACGAAAAATCGTAGAAAGTTGAAATTTGATATTCCGTTTAGGGGTCACCATGGGATCTGACTGTACGTTATCTATAAAAATTCCTCAAACGGAAGTACCACTTTACTACTTGGATTTTTTACTTTTTTGCGATTTTCTCAAAAATGGCTCCGACGATTTTCTTTAAACGTCAAACATCAACCACACATGCAATGAGCTACAACTTTTATTTGAAACATTTCTCCGAGAAAATGCATTGAAGGGCACTTTTAGGGGAGGGGATGGGGTTAGGTTTCCATCTAAAGTGCTATTTCAGTTTGTAAGACAACTCTGTCATCTAAATAATGTTAATTAGTATTAAATATGTTGTTGAAATTCCGAGTTTGAATAAAATCGGATTACCGGAAGTGCGTTTACTTTACCACTTTACTAAGTGATTTATTCACTTTTTCGCAATTTTCTCAAAAATGGCTCCGACGATTTTTTTTGGAACTCCCTATATAAACTAAACATGCAAAGATCTACAACTTTTATCTAAAACATTTATCTGGAAAAATTCTTTTAAGGGCATTTTTAGGGGAGGGGTGGAGTTAGATTTTCATCAAAGTGCTATCCTAGTTGATTATACAATTCTATCATCCAACCATAATTAGTTAGAAATAAATAGATGGCTGATATTCCGAGTTTCAAGAAAATTAGTAAACCGGAAGTGCGCTTTTACTGGACAGTTTTTTTCAGTTTTCGACGAATTTCATTGAATTTGGTACACAAACTATAAATTTGTCAATTATCATTTAGAGAACTGGAGTAAGAGAAAGTTGTGTGAGTGTTTCACACCAGATTTTTTTTTATTTATAAGGAAGTCTGTGCTCTCGATATTTTATTGAATTTTGCTGGTAAAAGTAAACAGTCATTGGCGAGTAGGTGTTAATGAGTAAAAGTTAATGTTCCTTCATTGAAACATTGTTGTTTTATAATGTACGAACTAATTTTGCGCTTTTGAACTAATAAATAAGCAAGTTGCAAATAATTTTGAGATTATTTGTACATATTTGGACATATAATTAATTTAATATTAACATTGAATAACCCATATGGAGAATAGAGAAGAAAAAAAAATCAGTGAGATCAAATACATCCATGAGTTAAATACGTCGACATGATTATTAAAAATGGCAACCTACACAAAACTTCTAAAAGTCTTCTAGAAGACTACATTGCAAAATTTGCCATAAAAAATTAAAAATAAAAGTTTTGGGAGGCCCCAAAATGAACCCGAGACCTCCGCGTTGCTAGTCCAGCGCGCTACCACTTAGCTAATCCCTTCCTTCTCCCTTGGCTTTCGCCAATTAACTAGGTACGGAGACTCTAGTTTGTGTACTGTGTGTTTGTCCTTGTCAGTAAAGAGTATAGCGTATGTAGTATAAGTGTATTATGTACTGTTCTGATGAAGTGCATGGAGTACTGAGCTGTGGTAACCCGTAGGGTCGCTACTCCCCAAGTAACTGCATGCAACAGACACACCTTACGGGCAAGACCAAAATGGTATATTTCAATTGATGATAATAATTTCTCTGAATAAAATCTGTCTAGTCTCAAACAATTATTAGATTTGCTAACAGAAAATTATCCAGAAATGGAAAAAGAAATAAACTCGACAGAAATTGTCGACAGAAAATTTCTCGGCAATATAATCATACCAATTCTAGTAAGAATGTTTATCTGTGGGAGAAACCAAGAGCTCGCGTAATGTGGTAACTGATAAAGTGACATAAAAAAAATTGACCAGATGATTCGGCGAAAGCTACAGAAACTTAGATCTCTTAACTTTGATGAATATGTTGCTTCTCTGACTACAAACCGTAAATCACACTAAACTGCCTACTAAATGTCTACTTTCTTACGAAATCGTTTCTTCGCCTTTAAGACGTTATGATGGTGTCTGGACAAAATTGGTCAACGAAAAAGCCACTCTGTAAAAAAAAAAAAAAAAAATAACACTGATGCAATAATTATATAATTATCACATTTATATTAATAAACACACAAACTAATGCATAGTAAATTTAAAGAAGTAATTAATTACAATAAACTCTATTGCTTAGAGAACATTTTAAAATGATTTCCTGTTCATTATATACACTATAATTTTCATCTGGTAATGTCCGAATTAATTAGTGGCCTACCGCAAACAACACTTACCCAGAGGATTAATGTTCGACTACATTTAACCGCGAGAGGCTGCAAGATGCCATTATCTCACATTGAATTATGGTGTAATGTATGGCTTTCATCCACAGATAGGTTCGAATATTGTGTGCTCACTAACTAACCTATATGTAGAACTTTCTATTTAACAAAATAAAAATTTACTGTGGAACACTCATACCAGTTTTTCTTGCGGCGGTTTAAAACAATTATAAAAATTGACAAATATTTTTAAGCCAGAAATTTTTATTCAGTTACCCTAAAATAAATATAGAGATGATAGGAATATATGTAATAAATACCCAATCCTGAAGTGGATTACATTATAGCGCAAATAACACTGAACAAACCTCAATAACATTTGTAATCTAACATCATGGATTCTACTGAACACCTCGAAAGCAATTCCTTTTACAACTTAACGTTGCCGCGCAACCAAAATCTCCCAAAAATCAATTCTCTTGGAAAAATGTTTCAAATAAAAGTAATAGATATTTATGCGTGTAAAATAGTAGATAGAGTATTTTCGAAAAAAATCACGAATAGCTGAAGAAGCAACAAACCATTCATTAAAACCCTACTTCCGGTTAATGTATTTTGGCAAAAACTTTATTGACAGTTCTGCCGCTGTGGGGCGGCATTTGTATTAAGTTATATCAAGTTTGAGCATCCTATGATTTTCTGTTTTATAGATATTTTGAAAAAACACGCGCACACACAGACATAGGTACTCACTCAAAGAACATAAATATACTAAAAACATGTTTACTTTCTCTTACTCCTACAAAGAGGAAGTATTGCGATCATACCAAACTTCTGGGATCCAGTTTTCACCGGAAATACATGTTTTGGGGTCCCCAAAATATGAAAAAAAAAAAATCTGGTGTGAAACACTCACACAACTTTCTCTTACTCCAGTTCTCAAAATTATAATTGACAAATTTTATAGTTTGTGTACCAAATTTAATGAAATTCGTCAAAAACTGTCTAGTAAAAGCGCACTTACGGTTTACTAATTTTCCTGAAA
Organism: Triatoma infestans; assembly: GCA_011037195.1. NCBI lineage: Eukaryota > Metazoa > Arthropoda > Insecta > Hemiptera > Reduviidae > Triatoma > Triatoma infestans. The sequence goes on from JAAEAF010009730.1 coordinate 4,356, forward strand.
CTCGGAATTTTAGCCCTCTATTTATTACTAATTAATTTTGTTTGGGTGATTGAATTGTATAATCAAATATGATACCACTTTAGAAGGAGCTGTAACCCCACCCCTCCTCCAAATATGCACTTAAATGAACTTTCCCAGAGAAATGTTTTAAATAAAAGTTGTAGCTCTTTGATGTGTAGTTCATATAAGTAGTTTCAAGAAAATCGCGAAAAATTGAAAAAGGTCATTTAGTAAAGTGTTAATACAAACACACTTCCGGTTACCCGATTTTTTTCAAACTCGGAATTTCAACAACATATTTAATTCTAATTAACATTATTTAGATGATAGATTGTTTAATAAACTGAAATAGCAGTTAAGATGAAAAACCTAACCCCCCAGCCCTCTCTCAGAAGTACCCTTAAATGAATTTTCCCGGAGAAATGTTTTAAATATAAGTTGTAGCCCTTGTATGTGTAGTTGATGAAGAAGTTTAAAGGAAATCGTCGGAGCCATTTTTGAGAAAATGCAAAAGAAAAGTAAAAAAAAACAAATAGTAAAGTGCGTATTCTGGTTTGAGGAATTTTAACGATGTGCACCGTGAGAGATTGCCATGGTGGATACCTAGATGGAATATGAAGTTCTCAACTTTCTACGTTTTTTTTTTTTCGTTTTTGAGCTATGCTATTCACATATACACACACACACACACAGACCATTTGCTAAAAACCACTTTTTTGTACTCAGGGGACCTCAAAACAGATATTTCCGGTAAAAACTCGATATCGAAAATTTGACACGATTCCAATACTTTCTCTTAGTAGGAGTAAGAGAAAGTAAAAATGTTTATATCAAATGGCCTTTGTATATCATAACAAAATATATCCAAAACGGAAAATATCAGGAAGCACAAACTCGCTATTCCGTTTGGGCACTACGATTGCAGCAGACCACGAAAATTTAGGGCAAAATAGATCAACCGGAAATGCAACTATATTGAATGTATTTTTTTTTTTAGTTTTTCGTGATTTTTCTCGAAAAATGGATTCGATAATTTTCTTTAAACTTCGTATAGTATCTGCACACATAAATACCTATCACTTTTATCCTCTAAAGTACTACTCATATAAACATTGTAACGTTGCAATTATTAAGGAAAATTTCTTGATCAAACTGTAATAATTAAGAGTAAGAAAAATTCGTGTGAGTGTTTCACGCATGATTATTTTTTTTTTTTTATTATAAGAGGATCTCAAAATATATATTTCGAATAATTCAATTTTGAATATCAGACACGATTACACTTCCTTTTTGTAACAATAAGGAAAAGTTAAAAAGTCCTATATTGAAGTAGCCAGATGAATAATCACAATCCCTTCAAAGAGGACATTTAATAAAGAGCATATTAAAAATTTAATAATGATTTCTTTAAAAAAAATTAGAAATATTTTTGTATTGTAGGAGAAATGAAAGATTAAATATTTATATATATATATATATTTTAATCATTTCGCCAACAATGATAAAATATTTCTTCCATAGAACAAGACTGAATCAGAAATATGAAATTAAAAAAAACCATTTACGCATTTGAAAAAAACTTTTTAAAACTTTATACTGATCAAAGCATAATTTTGTAATTTACCTATTTATAGGTCTTTTACCAAGAATTTCTTTTTTTCCTATTCAATTCTATTTTCAGATCTTAACTGTAGATGGGCCTAAAGAAAAATTGTCCACACCCAATCATCTTCGTCCTCTTTTCTTAACAATTTTCTTCCTTATTTGATTTCTACTTTTATAAATAAAATAGAAATCAAAGAAAATATTAAGTATTGATACATAAAAAAAAATCTTTTAAAATATACATTTAATTATCTACCCGTCAATTATCAATTTTTTTTCCTAGAAAATGATTTTCCTTTTGCTCATTGGAACTGGTTTTCATTTTTTCTTTTTCTCAATTTTCTTTTAAATTCTCAGAAATAAAATAAAACATTCAATGTTTATTTTTTCATAATATAACGTACTAAATTCATACTGGAACGTTGTGTTCGATCTCGGAATTCAATATTCCCATCAAAAGGAAATGATAATTTAAATGTACCAAAAAAAAAAAATGTAATTATAAAAATAAAAACTAATTTAATGTTAAAAAAAGAAGAAAGTATTTCTAGTTAAATAAAATACTGTTAATAACAGAAATAAGCTTTATCTAGTGAGAGGAATAAATAAATTTGGAAAAATAGTTTTATTATTATTATTATTATTATTATTTTTATTTTACCTAAATAAATTACATAACAAGTAACATAAGGTACGTCAAAACTACATAATAAACAATAAGTTTGCTAGTTCAAATAATCATTGCTCTGATGTTTGCACTTTGTTCTCACTAAAAATAAACAATATCCAACACAGTCTATCCTGAAGTGTCCCACCGCCCACTTCTCTTCCAGAAATTCATTTATTTTATAAAAACTGTTTTTCTTAAAGAAATGTTTTAAAGTTTTCTTAAATGGTTCAATCTTCAGACACATTATTTCGCTCGGCAGTTTGTTAAATAATAAATAATCTTACACTCATCGCACTTGGAGCTAACTCCAACTTCGCCAATCTTCTCACTGGTAAGTGTAAATTATTTCTATTTCTGATATTGTAAGAGTGTTTATCTCCTCTACATTCCATATTTTTCTTTCCTTTTAGATTGACGAGACACTTAAAAATATACAATGAGGTCAGTGTCATTATTTTATGAGTCTGGAACAATTTTCTACAACTATCTCTTGGTTGCTTTCTATAAATAATTCTAATTGCCTTCTTTTGCAGTCTGAATGTGGTTACAGCGTCAGGCGCTCCGCCCCATAGTACAATCCCATAGGACAGTTTGGAGTGGAATAAACCAAAGTACGCAGTTCTTAACGTCTCAGCCCGTAATTCTTCTTTTAGACTTCGCAACAGGTAGATAACTTTTGATAGTTTACTATTTAATTCACTAATATGATTTTTCCATGATATACATGAGTCAAGTATGATTCCAAGGAAATTGGTACTTGTACTTTTTTCTTGACGTTTAATCGTAAATTCTTTAGTGAATGTTTTCTCTTCATTAAGGATTAATTCATTTTCCGCGAACCATGTTTTGAGTTGTTTAAGGTTATCCTGTGCATTATTCAAGGCTAGCTTTGTTTCATAGCTTTGTTTAGTGAATTCTGACAATATTTTAAGTGAAATAATTTTGGAAAATAAAATAGTGAATTTTAACTACTTCAAATAATGTATTTTAGTGAAGGGGAAAGAGTCAGGTACTATTAAATTAAGGTCAGTGCTATTAAGGAGACAAAGGGACAAGAATCTGTTACGGTAAGACAATGCTACTTGGCCAACTGTTTTGTAGGAGAACAATCCCCCGCTAGAGCAGAGCATTTTTCAGGAGTCTAAATTCTGCTTTCAAACAGGACAATCTGAATTAGACATTGAACCAGAACAATTGTATGAGGAATCGCTCTCTTAAATTCAGTGCCAGTTTAAGTGTTAACATTTGAGTTTCCATCTACCTACTAGTTATTTGTTTCCTTGGATTCATAAGTTAATTCAAGATTCAAAATGAATAATCATCTTGTTAATTTACTAATTTAATATATAGTAAAATTATTTATTTAAAAGTGGTTTTTATTGTTTATTTCTAATACTTCTATCTCTATCTTAAACATACACACAACCCCTTTACAAAACTGCTCGTGCTACAATACTTTCACACCAATCACAATTCATTTAATAAGTGTTCTTAATTCCACACACTAACGTTCAGCCGTTTTTTCGAGAAAAGCGTGAAAAACTGAAAAAGTTATTCCTTAAAGTCGCACTTTTTGGATTATAGATTTTTACCCCGATACTTTTGTGTCAGCTGCGATGGTAGTACTAAATGAAATATCCATTTCTGTGGTTCCTGTGACTTTCGAAGTTGAGATATTTTGTTAAGACAGACAGACAGACAGACAGACACACACACACACACAAATACAGACACACTTATATTATAGGAAGATAATCATATAGAGAGAAAGAGAGAGATTTTGAAAAAAAAAAATTTCCTACTCACCTCAAAACATGCACTTCCGGAACCTCAAAACTTAATTTGACACTGTCACAATGCTTCCTCTAACTAGGAGTTAGAACAAGTAAAAATATTGAATATCCACAGTCAGAAAACTTAAATTAGCAAAACGAACAATAGGAAAGGCATTGTATACAATTTCCATTTCTGCTTCTTTATTTGGAGTGTTCTCTAGATTAATATCTTTAATTGCTTAAAGTGTGTAATTGGATATAACTAAATTGAATTTCTTAATGAATTTAATTAACTTTTAAATTATTTTTAAATTTATTTTTATTATTAAATTACAAAATGACACCTACAGACTTCGCTTATGAAAAACTAGTTTTACATAATTGTAAGAAAATAAAATATTAAAGAAGTTTTTCTTTTTGTAGACAGGTTTTATTTGGAAACTCCCCTTTTTCCCACACATTTTCTACCCCTACCGCACTCAGTCACTACTATTCATAGAAATGTTAATTCAGATCCATAATTAAATATTCAACGCTCCTATCATGTAGAAAATTTCTCATTATAAGTTTCAACTGAGTTCATAAACAGCTGTACAGAACAATTATTAACTAGGTTGAGTTTATTAAAGGAAGAATCTACAAACTGACGCAAAACTTTTTACTTTTGCGTTTTGCTGTCATCATCATCATCATTGTTAAAATACAATTGTCTGAATATTGTGGTACCTGTTTTCGACTTTATCGCTAAAGTAAATTTGGTTTCATTATTGATAATATAATCTATAAGTGCTGAATTTTAATGCCAATATTTCTCTAAATAAAGCAAATAATTTTTACCTTTCCCAAATCAATAGTTTCTATTTCAAATAGGTTGAAAATAGTTTTGATAAATCACCTAATATATAAAACGAACTTGGTGCTTGAGTCCGTAGTACTGGAGAATATCATCGAATACTTAGTGATACGGTCTTTGACCGTATTCGGACGTTCGCCAATCTTCAGGATGTCCAGATAAACAATGTGATGTCTTAGATTTAGCGAACTAAAATGTAACGTCACATTGTATGCTAAAACACCACTTTTGACGGGCGAGAACCTGAAGCCGGTCGATCATTGAGGAAAAAATTTAAGCCGGCTATCAAGGAAGAAATATCACTTGTAAAACGAAATACTTTGGTATTCTAAAGCTTTCATGCTGGAACAACTTCTTTCGTTTGTACACGCCGTTTGCAACTAGGAATAGAGCATTTCAAGTTATGGACCGTGTGTGTTTTGTTGGTTATTGGAACAGGATCTTTAAGTTTGGAGTAGAAATTGTAAAGTTTGTTTGGAGTAGAAATTCTGAAGCCACCACTTCACCACTTCACCGCTTCACCATTTTGAACCAACTTTACAATTTTTACTCCAAGCTTAAAGATCCTATTCCCATAACCAACAAAACAATACGGTTTTGCAACTATTCCCAGTTGCAATGCTTCCTATGTAGGATAAAGTTCACAATACTTACACAAAAGACTCAAACAGCACAAATACGACATCACTTCCAAGAAAATATACCGTACAGCACTTTCCAAGCACGCTCTATCCTTAAACCATACTTTTGATTTCCATAATCCATCTATCCTCGCTTCCCAGCCCAATTACACAAAGTAACTCCTTACTGAGTCCATACACATCCATCTCCAACCAAACACCGTTAATCATAAAAAAGACAAGGATTTAATTTCCTCCCATTACAATTATATCCTCTGTTCCCTTAAAAAATCCTGAGGAAAAAAAATGTAATTTTCTACCCCCACTCCATACTTAACCATACATAACTTTCCCTACACATGACGGTCCATACATAACGGACCATACATAACGGTCCCTCCTTTCTCCCCGCTGCCAGCCTTACAACATACATCCCTTCATTACAGACTTAGCAGTCCCACAGTAATCACACTTATGTATTGTTTTTATTTTGTGTTCTAATTTTTCTTCTTTTGTATTGTTCCTGAAGAAGGCAAACAAAGCTAGCCGAACTTTTTAACTATTAAAAACAATTAAAAATTACTTTTGTTGTTTTTTCTGTTTTGTTTTTTTTTTACCTTGAATCGGTCGATAAGCCAACAAATTTTTGTTTCATATTATTATTATTTTAATTTAAGCCGCATCAACATCCATGGTCATTGGCGCCCGGAGGCTTCTCAGTGCACTGCCGGCATGCGGTCAATGTCCTCTCGTTACAGACAAAACTGTCCATCACAGAAAAATGAGCTGTAGAGGCTCTTAGGAAGAAAAAATCTAGCTGGACTCGAACTCGGGTCCATCGCCTGGGAACCCAGTACGCTAACCACTTAGCTATTCCCTTCCCTATTAAATATTATTAAAACTAGAACTGAACTGTAGCATTTAGTACATTCAAGAAGGAGTTAATTTGTTTATTATTAATGCGATAATGCACTGGTTCATGCTATCTTCATTGCTGGCTTCCATGTTGGAATTATTATTACATAAAAAGCAGTGAGTACTTCGGATTCATATCTTGGCTGTAATTTGGTGCAAACCCACGATTTGTCCAGATTGCAAGAAGCTTTTTCAGGGTGGTTTTTTGGCTTGATTACTTCACCAACACTGGTAAGAATCGCAATAGATGTTTCTAAAACGAAGCAACAGAGGGATATGGCTTAACTTACACTACAAATTGCCCCTGAATAATTGCTGTAAGTAGAGTAGACCACAATATATTTAATTTCCATTTTCCACTGATAGTTAAAGCTCTGTAAGACGCGATATTTCTATTGCAAAAGATGACCAGAAAGTGGGAAAAGTGAATTCGTTAAAATGATTTTATGTCTAAGTACTTTTTCTTACTTATTAATCGATAATACCAGTGTGTCAACTAGCCCGCTAACGGCTCACATCATATTGGTAATAATTAAGAAGATAAATTGACAAAATAAAGCAATACATTATGTCTGAAGTGTGTTCATTCAAGTGAATTAATTTTATGCGACAACTTTGCAGGATACATTCACTAGGCGGTTTAATATTCAAGTTGTAAAGTTTAGCGGACCTTATATAATTGAATTAAAACTGTAATATCATCAGACTTAACACTGAAATATTCATTACAACTTTACAATTTAACATGAAGAAATCCTCTTCGTAGAAATAATTTGCGTTTGTTAATAAGTCAGCAAAATATTTTATTTAAATTTAACTTGGATCGTTGTTACAACATGATATTTTAATGGTGTCCTGAAATGGAAGATAGTCTATTATTATTATTATTATTATTATTATTATTATTATTATATTATTATTATTTTACATTTTCTGATAATAATTAATGGAGTCTCATGTCATGAACAATAGTTGAGTAAATAATATTGTTCTGTTAGACCGCTAGTTAAAACTTTCAATGTTTTAGAATATTCTCGAACTTTCCAGTAGAAATAAACAATATCTGTAAATGATTGTTAAATTTAAGGTTCAACAATTTTCAACTTCTGTTTTATAGTTAAGTATATATAGACAAGGCAAGGTAAGTTATATTGTACCAAACTGGGAAACTTTATAATAAAATAGCATCAAACTATCAGCTAGTTGAGAAACTATTTGATCTCAATCATTATTGCTTCAATTACTTTAAGCCCTACTTTCAACGTACAATGTACTATTGTGAAAGTAGTACATTGAATTTCTTCAAAAAAAAAGGCTGCCAAGTTTATTTTGAAGTTTTAAGGGGGGCGGGGGGGATTCACTGCAAACTTTCGATCTATTGTGCTGTGCCCCCTGGATGCCGCAGGCTTGCGCACAGCACCTGAGCAGAATGTCCCAAATAAACATCCGTTCTATAGAAACTCCAACAGTTTAAGATCCATAAGGAATCCTAGTTACCTGACGGGCTCTAGGGAGGATATATCCTCCTCCTCCACCTACTAACTACCCAGGTTCTTAAATCTTCTCTGAGTGGCAACCTCGCAGTCCGTTAGAGGATTTAATGGAGATTTCTCCAACTCTCCAAAATGTTTGCATAAGCTGTCACTTTCCAAACCCAGCTTCGTCATATGTCCTCTGAGTCGACATTGCCCCGTTAGGAAACCCTTAAGAACACGGAGCTTACTTAAGCTTACTCAAGCCGATGCAGGCCTTCGATCTCCGTTGGTAATAATTTCCCAGGCAAATCTTGGCCTGCCACAAACCGGGGAGGGAGTTTTTATGAAGTGTAACAATCGTAAGATATTCTGATAAATTCAAATTTGTTTTTTAATCTTAGGTTCTTCCATATTGTTAGTTTTCCAAAAAAGACACTAGCGATAAAGAAATGAATCTTCTGTTATGAGCATAAAGTATAGGATTCCATCTAGGAGAAACCTATATTTAGGGTTATAAACAAATCTATGTGGATTTTTTACTTTTATTACTTCCTACTTCCCTTCGTATCCCTCAATTTAGAGAGAGGAAATTCATAACATATAAGGAACCAAAAGAAAGTGAACTAGTTTGTGATTGGCTACATCATTGCCATATTTGGTGAAATTTGATTCTAACGCGGAGAAATCAATCCAATTGTAGTTGTTGGCCGTTAGAAATGATCTGATGTATCTCTTAGTTGGCTGATCGGCCGGGGGTATCATAAGAAAAACACTAAAAAAAATTTTTTAAAGTGTTTTTTATTAATGGCCCGACGTTTCGACAAACATTGTTTGTCTTCTTCAGGGGCTATCTTGTAAATACAGAATTTGTGTGCTCTATTACATGTTCAATTATGACTGTGGTCTATGAGTGTACTACCAGTGAAAGGTTGGGAAAGGAACACCGGTGAAAGTAGAGGTGGGAGGGGTGAAGTACCGTTAGGTATTGTTGGAGTGAAAGGACTAAGAAGCAGGACAAAAATAATGAACAAGTATATTTTTATTATATATATATATATATATGTAATTTTTAATTAAATTTTTTAATAAATAAGAATTTTAAGCTACTTGGAATATGGATCAGATTAATGGGAATAGTTTGATAAATAGGAGAAAAAAAAAGGGGAATTAGCAGGGGAAAATATGTAGGATGAAGGCGCTAAGGGCTGGGTGGATGGAAATATGTCTACTTAATGGAGTGGAGGATGTTGTTGTAGAGTGATGAGATGACTTCTTTGTCTTTTTTGTGGTTTATGGGATTGGGTTGTAGGTGGATATGTACTGATTCTGCTAGGAGGCGTTTTGTGTGATTAGGTTGAGTTGTTAAAATGGATGGGTTTTGCAGGTCAAAGGAATGATTTAGGGATAATGCATGTTTGGAAAGTGCTGTGCTGTCTATTTTTTTGGAGGTGATGTCATATTTGTGTTGTTTTAGTCTTTTATGTAAGTATTGTGAGCTCTCTCCTACATACGTGGCATTGCAAAGTGGTGTAGTGCATTTGATGTTGTATACTGTATGGGTTTTGTTGAGTTTAGGGATAGGGTCTTTTAGTTTAGTATATAGTTTGGAAAGTTTATTAGTGGTAGTGAAGCCTGTGATGAGATTGGGGATATGCTTTTTGAGGGATTTGTTTATTTTTTGGGAGAGAGAGTGGATGTGTGTAAGAGATCTGTGGATATGTACATTCGTGATGTTGATGGGATTACTCGTGTGTGGTGAGTGTAATGTTGGTGTCAATGCTTTTTTGATTATATTGTTTATGATGTGTGAAGGGTAACCATTGGCGGACAGGATTTTTCTCGATTTTTTGATGTTTTCATTGTGGAAGGTGGGATGGGAGAGTGAAAGGGCACGGTTCACTAAGTTTTTTGCAGTGTTGACTTTTTGGTTGACATATATGATACAACCAAAACATTGTAATGAAATGACACTTTAGAAGAAAGTTTAAATCAACTCCAACAGAATTCGCAGAAAAACAATCACTTTTCTTGGAAAAAGGTTTTAAGGAAAAGTAATAGATATTTATTTGTGTAAACGGTTTACAAAATTTACAGAAAATCGTTACAACGTTTTCAACGAAAAACATGATAAAATGAAGAAAAAAACTTTCAATAAATTCATACTTTTAGTTGTTGGTTTTTTCCGAGTCTTTTGTATCAGATGTGGTGGGGGTGATTTTTAAACGGAAGTATTACTTTTGGGTTCTTAATATTTTTTAATTTCGAGATATTTTGTTACCGCAGACTTTTTTTGTACTCTGAGGACCTGGTGTCAATCAACACACTTCTAAAAATCTGACGTGAACCTAGTGCTTTCTCTTAAAGTAGTTAGTCATAGTAAAAAGAATTTGTATCCAAGAATAGTAATGGTGTAGTAGTGTGTTATTTGTATTTTGAATGATAAAAGGAGTATGTTGGCAACGTATCGAAAGTGAGAATACAGTCGTCTTAACCAAACTATTACAGAACGCAACATTATAGTCAGTATTTGTAAAGAAAGCAAAGATCACAAAATGTGTCTGATGCTTTCCAGCTCTGCGGAACCTTCCAACACAACAATCACAGAATGTCATTTCTTGTTCCTAATAAGATATATTATGATAAATACTTCACTATTATAGAGTTTGTTATAACTAAATACTTATTCATCAATAGCTAACTGATGATTAAACGATGTTGAATACAAGACAGCGTTGGAATTATTAATAACGTAAAATATTCTAAGGAATATATATTGAGAAGATGGGGAAGCTATGTCAGTAAAAGGGAAGATGCTAAACTAAGAGAGAACAGGTGTATAGCTTTACCATGCTGAGCCGCTTGTACACCTAACTATAGTAATACTGGCCTACTATCCTCGTTTGGTATCAAGCTGGTAGACTGATATTCATCTAATGAGCTTCACTATTCAATGGCACCGCTGCCAACACTTAACCCACATCTCTCACCAGCACATTTACCTTTTTGTTCATAATTTTCTATACAGGACATCCTTAGAACTGATTCTATTAATTCTATCAGCACTGTTTAAAACTTCCGCTTTTATTCTCTTATTAACTTGGAATTTTAAGTTATTCTATTTGATCCATTTAAATTCCAGGTTAATTGCCAACATTCCAGATAAAGAACATTGCCCATAAGTAATTAAAAATATTGCTAACAAATTTACCAATTGCACCAAATTTTGTTAACAGAGAATAATAAAAATTCTAAACGCCTTTAAAATATTATATTACTTTAATTTAAGTAATTTTAATATGTAATTCAATAAAATTTTAGATTTGTTTAAGTTTTAGTATCATATTTTAAATTGCATCTTACAATACATCACCAAAATTCTGCAAAATAGTTTTTTAGGGTGAATGTTCGAAAATAATAAAATATAACCTTCACTCTCAGATGCACTGTCTGTCTCCCACTTTCCTTAATTCAGATCTGAACCATCATAGAATCTAATATTGCCAATGGGATACACATAGAAATTTCATACAAAAATTGTTATAACCTGTGTTTGCAAGATCCTTGATGGGATGATTTGAACTGGCACTAAATAACTAAGTATTGGCATATGTAATGCGCTACTAAAACCGATCTGTACTCGAAATTTGGGGTTCTCCTAAACATATCAAACAACTTAGTTCTCCAAAAAAAAAAAAAAAATACAGACAATAATTCTATGCGATTCCGCTCTAAGCACAATCTTATAATTGATCAGTTTTCATTTTTATATTTTCCTACTCTTACGTATATAATTGTACTTGAATCTACGCAGCGCTTGTCTGATTCATTTGGAGAGTCAACAAGTGAATAGTATAACATATCTCAATAATCATAATATTTACTGTTTACTGTTTACGTTTACTGTTTACTGTTACTGTTCACTATACTAGAAGTGCAATTGCACTTGCAATTGTTAATACTAATAAAGTAATTATAAAAATAAAAATTAATAATTTCAAATTTATATTTTCTATACGGATAATGTTCTTTTATTTGCTAAAAAATTTGCATGGAATTTCTCAGCGCTGTAATCAATAAACTCTCTAATATGTAATTAATATGCTCTAAAATATATTGAATATGTATCTAATAAGTATATTTTGTCTTTAAAGGAATATGAATGACGTAACCACAAAATTGTTCATTAAACAGCATTAATTATATATTAAGTAAAATTTTATGTTACGTTAGGGTTTGTTTGTTTTTTTTTTTTTGTTAGGGTGAACATTAAGGAAGACATGAGTGAGATGACGATGATAAGATTGAGAATGATGAAGATCGAGAAATGCTTTCTACAATGGTACTACCGGATAATGTTTTCTAAATGGAAAACATTTTATAATTTAAATATTACACTGCCATACAAATTCTTGTCAACTTTGCTGACCTCTAGTGAGTATTTCCATCTTTTCAATCCTATTATGCTTAGATTTTTCTTCAAAACTTTCTTTTATCCTCTTACAAGCTTACTCTTCGCTTAGTTCCACCTAGTTCTTGAGTGAAGTTCTACTTTCAGCATTTAGACAGTTATTCGTTTCCTTTTACCTGTTTTACTAACACAACCTGTTACAGTTACCTCTTCTCCACTACTCTCTCTTAAAGAAAGTGAAACTGATAATTAATGATGATGGTCCTGGCATTATCGATGAGCACTTCACAACTTGTCATTATTTTAAGCAGCCTTATTTATGTGAAATTGGTGTCTAAGGCCCGCTTTGCACTTAAGTGGTGTAAAGATGGTGTAGCTTTGAAATAGTAAGTGGCATAGAAATGGTGTGTAGTGCTGTGCGAACTCCGAAATAGCTGGTATTTATTACTCGCCACTTCTAGTGTACCAGTTTTCATTATATATTTAAAATATTATCGTCGGAGGATGAGATGTTGTAGTCCTTCTTCAAATTATTAAGGTAACAATGCTAGAATAAAATGTAAACAAAAAATGCATTGTGGGGGAAAAAAATAAAAAGCTACGCATTTATGTAATTAAAAGTAGAGTCTTGACGACGAAAAGTTTAAAATATTTTATGTAAAGGTTACTCAAAAGAATGTAGATTAAAAATGGCGATTCACCCTACCCATTAAAAAGAATAAGAAAATAGTAATAGTATACGAAAAAGATTAACACAAGTATTAACTTAAAGAAACAAAAATACCTTATTAAGTGAAAGAATGACGCTACATATGGTGTGACAAAACTGAAACTTGTCGGAAGCTAGTGGTGACATTTAGCACCATAACACCACCACGCCACTCCAGTTCAGTAATAGCTGCAACATTCATTGTCTTAGATTTAAATACTACTATCACTTAGTCGCCATGCCACTGGTACATTAGACACAACGCCACTTCAGTGCGTGCCTGGCCTGAGACTGCGCTATCCTCCATTTCCTCGTCTACTCTTTCGGTCGAGAAGTACATTTGCAGGTACTTATAAAAAATGTTCATGGATCATTCTGGCTATATACCCAGTGTACCTACTGTTCAACTTTTTCCAAGCTTCAAAAACCGGCCTTTTCATGAAAGTATTGAATTCCAGGATGTACTTCTTTAGACTGTGACCTTAAAATCTGCAAAAAAATCGCCTTTCAAAAATACCTAGGAGCATTTCTAGTCTGATTCGGTTACGTTCCAGATTTTGGACCCATATGCTAGATCTGAGGCGGATCAGCTTTTTGTGTATCCTTGATATTAGTTATCGTTTCTCATTTCATTATTTATAGCATCTTTTACTGTCTGATTCATCGTTTAATCTCACACAAAACCCAAATAACAGTCGTGGACTTATGAGCTGAGTTAAAGAAAATATTTTACCCTTACTGTTAGAGAATAATAACATCCAGCGCAGTTAGCAACCCCAGTATTTTAAACGCTAGTCATTTAATTTATCATATCTTTAGTGACTTAAATTGTTTTTTGTAAAGGCAACCATGATTTGTGTCAACCGCTTTCTCAATATATCAATAGCTTCAACTTAGGCGAGCACTTAATTGTTTGTGGAAAACACTGTATGAGTAAATTCAGTATCGTGTGTATGAGTAATTTACTAGCAGTTTTCAAGCACGACTTTTTCAAAGTTTATTTAAAAGACTAAGCAAAGTGATTCTCTGCTAAGTCCGTACCATAAATATTGGGACTAGAGTCAGCTATACTTCTGTACCCGTAAAGTATATCTGATATTTCGTATTCAGCTTATTAAGTGAATACAAGATGTTAATATTAATATAACTTACGTATTATTCTTAGTATAATTTACTGATAATTCCTAAAGAGGAAAAAAACTAGATTTCAATAGAACAAATATATAAATGTATCTTAATCCTATTGCTTTTAACTTTTATCATACTATGACACAGTTTTATTTACCATGTCAATCACAAAGTGTCCAACCAATATTTAGCAAAGGTACATGAAGGAAAATAAACTTTCCAAAGTTTAATAAAACGGAAAAAAAAAATAATATCACTTCTTTTGTGTGTGTGTGTGTGTGTGTGTGTGTGTCAGGTATAAAAATTAAATCAAAACATACGACCGGATATAAAGAAAATAGAGAGTTTCTATCTCGCTTAGATACTGTCTCAGTATACATGTGAGTATGTGTGTGTGTTTTGCAAGCATGCTCACAAATCTCATTTTTTATTCCATCTCACTTTGATCTGCAACCGGGATTGAAACTCCCAACCCAACTTCACGCAAAATGTTTCCAATCAACCTTGTCGTTATAGTAAAAAAAAAAAAAAATCAGGAGACCAAGGTAAAAAGCTTGGTGAAAACCCAATATTGCCAACCTCTAAATATACCAGCTGAACATATACACACTACCCACGGGATCAGATCAATCATTTCCTCCCCACTTATTATGTAGAAGGAAATTCTTTTTTCTTTAAAAATTTATTCAATTTTCCTTCCAGTAACCAATTATTTATAGTTAAAATAGTCTTAGTTATGCATTTGAATACAACTATTTAATTCTTTGGAAAAATGTTGGAATGGTCCAACAAAGCGATTTATTTAGGGCAATTAGGATAATTTAGAGACAATTATAATAAAACGTTAGACCGCAGGATAACTTTCGTGGAAAAATACTGCTGTCTAAAATATATAATTTAAGACTGAAATGTCTCCAAAATTAAAATATCTCACCTTTAATATGTGTATCCTTCCTTGCATGACATACGGCGCTCAAACATGGAAATTGGCTAAAAAAAAAAGTATGGAAATTTAAAAAAGTAACGCAAAGAGCCATTCATAGAAGCATTCTGGAAGTGACTAGAAGGGACAGACTCAATAATGAAGAGTTAAGGCGTATAGGAGAAGGGTGGAACATGTAGTGGCCACAATTTACAAATTTAAGTGCAAATATGGGTGGGCACATTGCTAGGTTAGAGAGCGTTGAAATGGAGGGACAAACTTGGCAGCGTATAGCTCGGAATAAACATTCTTCATCAATATTGGGAGAATCTTTTGCCCAAAAATGGGCCAAGTTACCTAATTATTCAATGATAATTATTATATTTAAATAATAAATAAATTGTATTAATAATTAAAAAAAAAAATTAGCAATATACTTACTTTTTAATATAGCTCAATTATTTCAACTTATTTATTTACTTATTTTAAACTGATATTAATTATAAAGAAAAATAATTTTGTAAATGTTTGTTAGAAGGAAACTAATTTAATACTAGATTTAAATTTAGATAAAAGATGCTGTTTTCCAACGAAATAACTTTCTATTATAACTAATGTTTTTCAAGTTTTGGAAAGGTTTGAGTTGTATATGAAAGAAAAACTTCGAGAAAATATGGAATGAAGAAAAAAAAAAAGGAATATAACCTCAAGGAAGAAAGATTTGTACGATTTAATAAGCAGGGGTATTTAAAAAAATATAAATAAATAAAATAAACAGTAAGTTTATTAGTTGATTTAGTAGGCAGTGAAATGTTTACAAGAGTAAGAGCACAAGAAATGTACACAGAGGTTATATAGAGCCAGGTTTACTTGTAACCACCTGGGTTTTTATATACGTACTTGCACAAAGATAGGGTATAGTGGTTCAAAAGATACCTGTATCTGAAGCAAAGCACATCGTTTGTGTGATGTGGCCCGTTAAATCAGTACCAGCCAACCTGTGTGTACTGTGCCTTTTCACATATACATAACACTTTTACCAGCTGAAAACTTTATCTAAAGTATGTTTAAAAAAAAGAAAATAATAATAATACACTCAGCTCACGTATTTTGCCCACAAACATTCATACTGACAGATATTTTACCGTTTCTACCTTCTTTTTTTTTAACATCGTCTCCCACACTTCCAATAACCACAAAATACATGATGTTATACATAAATAAATATGTAAAAACACTAAAAACAAGATGTTTTTATCAACACTATAAACTGTAATGTGTACATAGTACAAGTTCACATGAAGGAGTTTGTATATAGCACCACATACGTACGCCTAGCGAGTAGTAAGGCCTAGGCCGGCAAATAGTGTGCTACTGTGCTACCCAATTGATAATAAGAGATATTTTAACAAGAGTGACGTCACTAATAAGAAGGAGGCTAGAGATTATCTTGAAGGAGATGCAACAAGAGAAGTATTCTCAGAACACTGGTGAGTTTACTATTGGTGAAGGCCGAGAGTGTGTCAGAGCGAAGTAAGGCGGTCGGACGAAGAAGACGTTTCTTTATCACCTGCAGAATGGTGAAAGAGAGCTCGTAAACTTATACGTACAAACCAACTTATAGTACTGATTTCTATGGGGGGTTTTCTTTAGTTAAAAGTTAATTATATTATTTTGCTATCAGTGAAGACTGTTTATGTAAATAGATAGTAGAAAGTAAGAATCGCGTAAAGTTAGCAAATTAAGTATTTTTTTTTCAGGCGGGCTTAACGTCCAACTACCAAATTAGGTGTCGTGGACGGGGGCGGAAACTCTTACTTTACTATTAACATTTTTTAAACAAATATAAAATTTAGTTATACGCTGGACTCGAACTGGGTCCTCCCACTTACAAGTCCATGCTCATAACCACTACACCAACACCCGCCCCAGCAAATTAAGTATTTATAATAGTTGTAACGTAGAGTGAATGTTTGTATGTGTGTCAGTCGGTAAGGTAGCTTGCAAGTCTTTGGTTATGGGTTATTTATAAGGTAGTATAGTTTTGTTTTTTTTATTTAAGGCGCGTCAACATGTATGGTCATTGGCGCCCGGAGCCTTCTCAGTGCACTACCGGCCTCCCGACAGTGTTCTCTCGTTACAGACAACACTGCCCATCACCGGCATTGAGCTGTAGAGGCTCCTAGGAAGAAAAAAATCTATGGTTAGCACAGCTGGACTCGAACCCGGGTCCTCCGCGTGGGAGTCCAGTACGCCAACCACTTAGCTATTCCCTTCCCTAAGGTAGTAAGTACAGTTATATTTATTTTCATTTAGAGTTTTGAGTGTTTATTTGTACTGTCATAGATATTAATAAATTTTGTATGTTGCTTTATTAGTTGTCCGTCCTTTTCCCTCCACCTCGTACTAAGAGATTACAAAACCCATGTAATATTTAACTTTAGCATTCACTTGTGGATACAAACAAACACAATTACATTTGTAATTCTTCATAATTATATCAGTGCCAATTAATCAAAATAACAGTATGATTGCTTTTTGAATGAACAATTAATACTACAGTAGAATTGCATGAAGCATTATTATTACCAAGACTTTGCATGATTGCAATATAAATCTAATTAAAGGTTTTGAAAAGGATGTGACTGGCTTGGGTTTTTTTTTTTTTTAACAAAATCAGGTCCATAGTTTTGTATGTTATTACATAGTCTTCCGGCTCTCTCTTTAATTATTTAAAAAAAAAAACTGGTGTGAAACCCTCACAAGACGTTCTCTTCTAAATTGATTAAAATATTAATTAATAAATTTCTATTAAATTTGCAACGTTTACAATTGTTTGGTAGGGCTGGCCATTAAAAGAGGTGGAAAAGATTGCACATGTTTACCTGAGCGGACTTGTATGGAGCGCAATCTGTCAAAACCAACCAAGCTTGTTCAGTTTATATCTACAGGTAACTGATAAATTCCCAAAACCATTCTTAAATAGTTTTTTCCCCCGAAAAATGTTTCAAATAAAAGTGATACCTTTATATCTGGGCAGTCAGAATTCCAAGTTTAAAGAAAACGATTACAGCCGTTATCCAGAAAACTCTTAAAAGAACAAAAAAAATCATAAACTAAATACTTAAAGTCGCCGTTGTGGTTTATTCATTTTTTTTTAAATGAGGAACTCTAGGAATAATTCTAATATACCTTAGTATTATATAGGTGGTAGAATCATATTCTTTAGGAAAATTACTTTTGCTGCTACCTCAGAATCTTCAACAAATCAATTTTCCTGGAAAAAACGTTCCAAGTGAAAGTGATAGGTATTTATGGGTGTTAGTATAGTGTGCGCTCTACCGTCATGATTCTGGTCTAGTGTGCGCTCTACCGTCATGATTCTGGTGTAGTATGCGCTCTACCGTCATGATTCTGGTATAGTGTGCGCTCTACCGTCATGACTCTGGTATAGGTGTCGTCTCTACTACCGTCATGAATTCTGGTATAGTGTCGCTCTAACCGTCATGATTCCTGATATAGTTGTGCCTCTACACTAACCGTCATATTCTGGTGTAGATGTGTGCGCTCTACCGTTATGATTCTGGTTTAGTACGCACTATCGACAAAAATTAAAATTAAAACTACTATTTTCTAAACATGTGTTATTACGGTTGAAAATTTACTTATGGTCGTCCATCATGACGGTAAGCGCGCGAAAATAGAACAGTGATCCACTTATTATCGAGTTTGACCGGCTAAGTGTTTATTTTTTTATCACGAGTGGTAAAAGAGATTACTGAAAATAGTAAGGTTATACTAGAGTACAGAACATGTTTTATGCAGTAGATTCAACAGGGTTGGCACACTATACCGGCACCCATTTATATGTATAGATAGTTTATAAAGTTTAAAGAAAATGATGGGAGCCGTTTTTAAGAAAATCAGATAAAACTGAAACAAAGAAATATTCAGTAAAATCGCATTTCCGGTTGATGGATTTTGGCCATAAACTTGTTGTCAGATGCGATGTAGTATTTAAACGAAATAACAAATTTGAGTTTCATTTGATTTTTCGTTTTTGAAATAAATTATATATTAACCTACAACATACTCCAGCACACATATAAACCTTTCGTTAAAAAACTTTTATTGAAATGTGAAAATTCGATATAGAAAATTTGACATCATCGCAATACTTCCACTTACATACGGTAAGAGAAAATAAAAATACAAATAACATGTAAACAAGTTAGTTTTATTACAAAACATTATATTACACAATAAATGTATAGATAAACTTCCAACATTAACTTAAGCCTCAAGTTTACTTAAGTGTAGCATTAGATAGAAAAAACTATAGATTTGTACGAAATAAATATAGGATGTATAGATAAGCCGCATACAGGAAGTTAGTAGATACGGCCGAAGATTGGAGCGGGGATTGGTGGGATGGTTGGATTGATTTCCATCTACTGTAAATCCTAAAGGCAGATTTAGTGGTAAAGCTTAACTTTATCCTATCTATATATATATATATGTGGGAATCTAACAAAACATTGAGCATTCAATTTCTCTTTCTCGATCCCCTGCCGGTACCATGAAGAAGGGAGAAGAATTAGGTCGGTGATTGGACGGATGGTGGAGAGGCTAAAAGGTTTCAACATTTTACTGTTTGCATTAAATAGAAACTTTTATAAAAAATAGACAAAAACAAAAAATTTATCAACAATAATTTTAATTGTAATCAATCGTCTTGATTAATAATTGTAAATTAATTAATCAAATATTCTTCGATTAAAAATTCATGTTTGATTAAAGACAAATGCCCATTAATATATCGACTTTGATCAGTTTGATTTACAATAATTTGTAGAACCCTAATAGTAATTTATTCCATTCAAACAATTTCAATAGAAGCAAAAAATACAATTTAATTGACAACTTTTGATTAAAATTGCAATGGTCACAAACGTTTAGTTGGACTTGTCATAAAGAAGAAAGACTATCGAAATATATATCTGGATGGGAGTCTATCAAGAAGTTTGTGGCAGCAATTGAAATTAAAACATATCTGAACACCAGACCTCCTAAAGAGAGAGAAAAAAAAATGTTTTTAGAATAAATACTGCAATCGTTTGGATGAGTGGTGGGGGATTATGTTTTTCTTCAAAGTGCTATTTCAATTTATTATTAAATTGTATCATCTAAATAATATTTAATGCCGAAAATTTCGAGCTTGAAGAAAATCGTTTGACCGGAAGTACATTTTTATTGGAACGCATATTTCAGATTTCTACGATTTTGTTCATAAAAAAAAACTACGACGGATTTCATTAAATTTGTTATTATGAATATACAGATCTATCAATTTCGGAGAAAGTTCATCTCAAGAAACTTTTCGAGGTGGGGGAGTGTATGGTTGCTTCAAAAATGATATTTTAGATTTCAAATTGATATAAAATTTAAAACAAGCAAAATATTTAATATAAATTATATCTGGTATTTTATCCGTCGTAGCATCCGTATTTATTTTGTTTCTGACCGGTTTCGGATTTTAATTCATCGTCAGAGTAAATCTATCCATTTCCTGCGGAGAGTTCACTTCAAAATTCATGTTTTCGTTTCACTCGACACTTGTTGCTAGACCGGCGGGAGATTATACATCCTCCCCTAATAAAAATGACTTGATAAAACACTGAACATACTTAACAACACTATTAAAATTTAAATATAAAGTATTCTTCAAAACTTGGTATTTATTATACAGTATTTTCTAATATCTACTCATAATTTATAATAATTCCACTTTGTCATGAAATACACACACACACACACACACACACACACACACACAGAGTAACATATAAAATAACTCTTTTCTAAACTCAAAGACCCCACACCAACAACTTTATTAACAGATGTAATTTATAAAATAAATTGTTTACAATACCCAGCTACATACATAGGGAAAACATCTCAATATTTAAAAAATAGACTATACCAACATAAATACGACTGCAAAACTAAAAAAAACCGACTGACATGACTACAGCACTAAAGAAACTACATACGATACAAACATGAATTTGACATTGAAAACACTAAAATTCTCTCCAAGTTTAAAATTAGATTTTTATGACCGAACCTCAACATCTATTTTACAACATAGTAACATAACCTTATAAACTATATATAAACCAACAAATGTGAGTGTAGCAAAAACATTACGTTGAAGTGAACTCTCTACTCGAACTTAATGAATTTGCTCTGACGATGGATGAAAATCCGGATCTGGTCAGGTACAAATCAATAGCATGCTACGACGCATAAAATACCAGACAATTATATTATTATAATAATGGAGCCAAATGGTTTGAGGGAGTATTTTTTTTACTCACATAGGGTGTAACTTCCCTATGTTTCCAGAGACGGATATTCAATCGCAGAACCTCATTCAATTCCAACCAGCGCGTCCTCGTCGCGGCTCTGGAAACATATGCGCTCCACTTTTGTGGAAGGTTGTTGGCCAAGCTGGTGGGCGAACGCAGAGGTTAGCCTTCGTGCTATTTGGGAACTTGGCACTCCCACGTACCTCAGCTACAATTACAGACCAGCAAGTGCAGCGGTGCTTCGTCAGGAGTGTGAGTTGGCAGAAACTTTTCTACCCTCTGTTTGGGTCGACCTGAATCTCTTGCAGCGAATTCTTTTGCTGCGGAGCTTCTGTGGAGGTCATGCTGCACCACTTACACCTAAACGCCTTAACATCGTACACCTACACAGTTATATTCCTACACGCCAGTGGCACGTGCTGGTTCCACCCACATGTTTGCCGTGTGTGGTGGATACCTGTGTCTTGGGGAAGGGAAGTCCTGGTGGTTGAGAACGCAGGTTCTTGCTGGAGGCAAGTTCCCTCGGGGTGCCTTGCAGTCCAACACACCACTTTGGTTCCTGACTCCACTAAACAGGCTGCCAGAGCCTAACCCAGCTCTGATCAATCGACTAGCGTAAAGAACGCATGGGTGAGCTGCCGGGTATTGTGGGCCTTGGCTCACAATCCCTGGGCGCTATATCTCTAGGGTAGCTCTGGCGCTTCTTCAAAGCGTCCCAAATTGTGAGGCTCCGTGGAGGGTGGATTATATGTTTTTAATTTTAAATTCGTCAGCCGGGGACCCCTTAGAGGAGGAGGCCACCGGTGGTGGGGGTAATTCCTCTGTACATCCAGAGTCGGGTGACCAGGCCCTGGATGCACTAATGGGTGGGAATCTGGAAAAATATCCAGAGGCAGGGAAGGCTTGCTTCTGGAGGAGAACGTGTCAGGAGGAGCCGCGGAGGACTTGTCCTCCTGCGGCGATTTCTGAAACGTGGTCAAAGGAAAAAGGAGAGATATGTAAGGCAGGTATTTTTATTTTTATCCATTTATTTCTTTTTATTATAAATGATTTTCTCTGATCTGGTCCACATTGAATCGCAAACAACATGATGTTCACCAAGAGGCAGTGCTCGGAAAGAGATACGAGGCCCTCTGCAGGCGGGAGGGCCGCTTAGATAGTGAACTGCCTCGTAGAATCAACGTGGCCGGTTTTCGACTGCTAACTGGCCACGACTATTTACATCATCTGTGGCGAATAGGAATAGTGGACAGACCATCTTGCCCTCTATGTAGTCTGGGAGAGGACATGAAGAGCGAGCACCTACTGAGATGTACTGCCCTTCAATGTGCTCGTGATGATCTGGGCATTAACGCGCAGCCAGTATAACCCAAATGGCTGCTCTCTATTGGACTGCTCGCCAACAAATGGCTCAATGCCAATAAAAATTGGCGTTGGTTAAAAAAAAAAAAAAATCATTATTTATTTATTTTTGTTCCTGCCTGCTATCAAGTATGTCAGAAATTCCATTTCTTACATTAGTTGACATATCACAATGGTAAAAATGGAGGGTAGCAATGCTTCAGGTTAACTTGCAGCATAGCAAAGATGCCACGGCTAATTTGTGCCGCTCTATTGCAGGGTGGCATACATATTTTACACTTATCCAAGAACCCTATGCTTATAAAGTATTGGTTCGAGGTTTGAGTGCGGTCAATGGCAGGCTGTTTGTTGCGGATGGCGGGGACACTCCGCCATACTAAGAGCATGTATTTGCGTTAGTAAAGTTGTCGGCGCTGTTCTGCTCAGACAGTTTTGCTCTAGGGATCTGGTGGCGGTGAGGGTTGCTCTGGGGATTGATGGCCGATGTCTTGATGTGGTGGTGACATCGGCCTAGTTCCCCTATGATCATCCCTCTCCTCCTCCGCAGGAATTAGTAGATTTGGTACGGTTTATGGAGTCCAGCAACACATCTATAATTATAGGATGTGATGCAAATGCACATCATGCTGTCTGGGGCAGCAGCGACATCAATACGTCGTGCGGTCATGGACTTCTTGATGGGTACTGAGCTGGATCTTGCGAATAGGGGTTCTGAACCCATTTTTGTAACTAGGATTAGAAGACAAGTTATTAACATTATTCTTGCTTCTAGGAATATTAGTAAACTGATTAGATATTGGAGGGTAAGTTCAGAAGCTTCTATTTCTGATCACAAGATTATTAGGTTTATTCTAGGGATTGGTCCAATCACCCTGGCTGCCTATAGGGCCCCAGAAGAGAGGATTGGAATTCTTATTCTAGACTTCTAGGAGATTGAATGATTTTCCAGTCAAGTGCTCTTGGTGATATTACTGAATTGGAAAGAGAGGCTGGTATTCTACATGAACACATTAAGTCTTCATTCGAAGAGCCCTGTCCTCCCAAGTTGGTTAGTGGTAGGAACCCCTCTATCTAATCTTCTAAACTTCGTTAGAAAAGCTAAGAAGAAAAGTTAGGGGCTCTTAAAGGAAGGCTGTCCTAACCGATTCTTCGGAATTATGGGATAGTTATAATAGTCTTAAGAACGCATATAATATGCTTTAAGGGAAACTCTTGGAGATCGCTTTGCGAGGATCTAAATTCGACTCAAGAGATATCTAGGCTGATACGGATTGTTGGTAAGGATAAGGATTGTCAGTTGGGTACTTTAAGATATCCTGACGGTTCCTTTACAGGAGGAGAAACGGAGACATTACAGCTCTTGCTTAATACCCATTTCCCGGATAACATAAACATAAACAGCACTGCTTCGCCTGCGGTTGGTGGAAGGGAGCTAGAACCTAGTGACTTGGCTACCGTGGACGAGGTAATTACTTGGATAGAGTGGTTTGGGCAGTGCAAAGTTTCTCACCATTTAAGTCCCCTGGTCCTGATGAAGTTTATCCCTGTCAGCTACAAAATGGTGGAGATGTACTGATGAAGTTGTTGATAAGGATTTTTAAAGGTTGTTTAATGTTTGGTTATGTGCCAACATTTTTGAGGGAAGTTAGGTTGGTCTTTATTCCTAAATCAGGAAGTAGTGACTACTCTGACCCTAAGGCATTTAGACCTATAAGTCTTATGTCTTTCCTCCTAAAAACTTTGGAAAGGTTGGTGGATAGGTATATTACTGATGGTCCTTTGAAGGATCATCCACTCCATCCAAACCAACATGCTTATACAGTAGGAAAATCGACAGAGACTGCTTTGCATTGCCTGGTCGGTAGGATAGAATCTCCTCTAGAGACAAAGGAATATGCTTTAGGATGCTTCATTGATGTTGAAGGGGCATTTGATAGAGTATCGTTTGATGCTCTTGAAGTTTCCCTAGGTTGAAAAGGTATACAACTAGTTCTATTTAACTGGATAGGTATTTATTTAAGGAGTAGAGTTAAAAAGGCTTCTATAGGTATGCGCATTGTGGTTGTGGGAGAAGGTGTCCTCAAGGTGGTTGTCTCTCACCAAAGCTATGATGTGCTGTCATGGATGAACTGTTAACCAGGATGAAATCATCGGGATTTTATGTACAGGCATATGCCGATGACGGTGTTATTTTATTGATGGGGCGATGTCTGACTACTATCTCAGACTTAATGCAAAGTGCCCTCAACATGTATATGATTGGACTCAGGATAAGGGTCTTTAAGACCCAGGTGATTTTATTTACTAATAGGAGGAAGATCGTAGGATTAAAACCTCCTAGGTTATTAGGAACTTCTGTTCTGTTCAGATTTGCAATCGGTGAAGTTCCTTGGGGTGGTTCTTGACAGGTAAAAATTGGGGGATTATTCCCAAGATGATGTTTTGGATTTATGGTATGGTTATTTAACCTAGGTTGTTGTATGCGGCTCTGGTGTGGTGGCGTCGCATTGAGATAAGATCCGCTAGACTGCTGCTTGAGGATATTCAACGCTTGGCTTGTCTGCGGTGACCGG
>JAAEAF010009730.1:31009-173685 GCA_011037195.1 Triatoma infestans
TTTAAATTTATATTTTATGTTGTTTTTCTTTTTTTCTAATTTGTATTCAAACCTTTGTATAGACCCTGAAAAAGGTAATAAATTTGCCGAAACGTCGCTGATAGTTTAAAAATAGATTTTTATGACCCCTCAACATCTATTTTACAACATCGTAATATAACCATATAACCTCCCCACATATATGCAACCAACAAACCAACAAATGTGAGTGTAACAAAAACATTACGTTGAAGTGAACTCTCTACTCGAACTTAATGAATTTGCTCTGACGATGGATGAAAATCCGGAACTGGTCAGGTACAAAATCAATAGCATGCTACGAAGGATAAAATATCAGATAATTATATAATATAATCTCTGGTAGGATGTATACTTCTCATATTCCTGACCGGTTTCGGATTTTCAAGCATCGTCAGAGCAAATTTATTTAGTTCCTGTAGAGAGTTTTTCATCAACGTATTGTTTCTGTTACGCAATACACTTGTTGATATATATGTCGGGAGGTTATAAGGTTAACTTACTATGTGTGTGTGTGTTTAATGACAAAATGGAATTATTATAAATTATGATTAGACATTAGACAAAACGTATAATAAATAGCATATTTTGAAGGAAAGATTATAAATAAATTTTAATTTCGGTGTTAATCGAGTCATTTTTATTAGGGGGGGATAGGCAATTTCAGGAGTATATTACACTAATAAGAATAGATAAAATTAGTTTGAAGAAAGGCAATGCAAAGTTTAAGGATAGTCAAAAGCTTGTAAAAATAATAAATAAATATCTAATCCAAGCAAGGTTTAATATGTAGGTAAATTGATATGTAAGAAGGTTGGCAGCAAACGGCAAATTGGTGATTCAATAAAAATGTATTCGTTTTTATTTATCATGCTTGCTTTTAAATGAAATTGATTTAGATTTAAATTACATTAAGAATATGTTGAGAGTGATTTTGTGGATGTTACTGGAATGCTATTGGACCGCCAAAACCAACCTCACCCTATACAGACAATTACTGTATCCCATTAATATACGAATACTCATTACTAAAAAAAGACGTTCCAGAACCATTTGGCAACGAACTCGATACCCTTCGCACAAACACGAATACAACAGATTCTCTAGACTACTTAAAACCGAACTAACCAACTTACGCAACGAAAGACAATAAAAATACACCGAATCTCTCTTCACCAAAGACTTCTCTCTCTGGGCAGGGACAAAGAAAATACTCTCCTATAGAACCCTCTCACACACTCTTCCTCGCGACGATGGCTCCTCCAGATCTTCTATCTTTCAAATCCATGCTGTTGTTCCTCAACGCAGTGTCCTTGCCCCTCTCCTATATATTTTCTATACCGCAGATATCCCTTCCCACCCAGAAACAATCCTCCATTCCTACGCTGAAGGCACATGTGTTATTGCTTCAAATCCCGATCCTGTTTCCGCATGCTAAGCACTACAATCCCATATCATCTATCTACAAGACTGGCTTATCAGATGGGGAATAAAGGTCATCCCACTACAATCAAATGCATATCCTTCACTCTCCGTCGCGCTACGCTCCCGCCCATCTTCCTTCATGGGACCATAATACCGACAGTCGACAAATTCCGATATTTAGGACTTTATCCAGACAAAAGACTCACTTGGAATCCGCATACTCGATTAAAAAGACGAACTAAACAGACGTTACAAACTTCTCTCGAGACTACTTGACCGACGCGCTAAACTTTCCCTTGATAACAAAACACTTATCTACAACACTATTATAAAGCCCGTCTGGACATACGAATGCGAGGTCTGGGGTTCGACCAAGCATTCAAACTCCTATCGCATTCAAGCATTTCAATCCAAAACCTTCAGAAGAATTACGAATGCCCCATACTATGTTTCCAACCTAACCTTCACACTGACCTCAAAGTCCCTTTTGTCTATCAGTTAATAAAGGCATGCTACAAAAAATTCCATGACCTCATATCCAACCATTCTAACCCTTTATTCCAAAAACTCTCTTCCCTTTCTATCCCATACAACCCTTCCTGAAACGCTACTGGCCGCGCGACCACCTAACTTCTTGTTAGCATTTCTTAAGTAATAATTAGGGAGTACCTCCACTGGGAGGCATTGAGTCCTAACAAGACTTTCACGCCCTTTTATATGATTACCATCATATTCACTTATTATAGTGTGTGTATAGTTGTGTATTTCTTAATAAAATGCAAAAAAAAAAAGAGATGTAGTGGTGGCATTTTTAAGGTAAAATTTCTTATCGCACCCCCTTCCTAATAAAAATGACGATAAATTAACACCACTATTAAAATTTAGTTATAAAGTATCCTTCAAAACATGCTATTTATTATACGCTGTTTTGTAATGTCTAATCATAATTTATAATTCCATTTTGTCATTAAACACACACACGTAGTAACATAACAATCTTATAACCTCCCGGACATACAAACCACAAATATCGAGTGAAAAGAAAACATGGCTTTGGAAGTGAACTCTATACACGAAATGGATAGATTTACTCGGACGATGGATGGTGAATATCCGAAACCGGTCAGGAACAAAATAAATATGCATGCTACAAAACAAAGTCGTGTGAGTGTTTCACATCAGTTTTTTTTTCCAGCTATATTGTGTGGAAAAGCAGATCTCTGGTTTTTTACGGATTTTCTGTATTTTTCCACTCATGAAAATTTATGGTAGTTTAATAATACAATTCTTACCTCCTGACTATCTTAACCGAGATAGCCAAAGCCCGAACATAGAAACTCCTTTATCCTATCTATACAGCATATGGGTGTGTAGAAAAAGTAAAACGGGCAGTAAATCACAGTGGAAAAACTACCAGTGTATTGATATTTACGGCCCAAAGTGTAAAGCTGTTTAACTCAAATGATAAATATATCGCCCATAGTATATAGAAGACCGTTTAGTGTGATATCTGTGTGTGTGTGTTTGTTTATGGGTTGTGAGTGAGTTAGTGGTACTTTATAGTGGAAATGGAAAGCTATTGTATTTGTGTGTTGTATTACTGGAAAAGTGTTAGTTTTTAGGTTGTTGAGGATAGACGTTAAGGGTCAGCCCATCCTAAACATTCTGTCCATTTTCTCACACAACATCTTCTAGTCCTCACATTCACTCTCTCTCCCTGTCGTAGTTGAGGTTAATATAATGGAGAAAGGATATGACAAAATGGACATTACCACTCGCTTGTTCGCGCTCTTCCTCCAAAATCTCTCCACCAAAGAGGAAACCATTTTCCCCAAATATATTTGGCTCTACTTCACCGCCTCTTTTATAGATCATTTCAGTTTGTTTTTACACACACACACACACACACACACACACACACACACACACTCTAACAGACACACATACTCCTTCACTTATGTACACATCACAAAGAGAGACAAAATTGGGAAATCTACCATACTGTTATTGCACAGTGTATTGTTCTTCACATTTCATGTTCACCTTTATTAGACATATACATATTTTTACTTTCTCTTATTCCTAGTAAGAAAAAGGAAGTATTGAAATCCGGTCAAATTTTCGATATCGAGTTTTCACCGGAAATATCAGTTTTGTGGTCCCCTGAGCCCAAAAAAGTGGTTTTTAGAAAATTGTGTGTGTGTGTGTGTGTGTGTGTGTATATGTACGTATGTGACCAGCACAGCCCAAAATCGAAAAACCGTAGAAAGTTGAAACTTGATATTCCGCTTAGATATCACCATGGAATTCGACAGTAAGTCAGCGGTCAAAATTCCTCAACAGGAAGTAGCACTTTACTTAATAATTTTTTTACTTTCTTGCGATTTTCTCAAAAATGGCTCTAAAGATTTTCTTCAAGCTTGACATATCAACTACACATACAAAGATCTACAATTTTTATTTAAAACATTTCTCTGGAAACAGTCATCACTTAAGGGCCCTTTTGAAGAAGAAGGATATAACTATTAATTAGACTACACATATAAAGAGCTGTAACTTTTACAGTGTGTAAACTAAGTTTGCTCTGTGCAAGTCTGTGTTGTCACACTGTCTGATAAAACGCATCCTGAAGATGGGCGAACGCCCGAAACCGGTCGATGACCACAAAATGAAGCAGGCTACCACGGAAAATGTCTCTTATCCTATTTCAGTTTATTATACAATTCTGTCATTTAAATAATATCACTTAGAGTTAAATGTGTTGTTGAAATGCCGAGTTTGAAAAAATCGGATGACCGGATGTGAATTTTTACTGAACTGTATTTTTCAGGTTTTTGGTCATTTCTCCAATACGGCTCCAACGATTTTCTTTAAACTATTGATGAGAACTACACATATAAAGAGCTATAACTTATATTTGAAACATTTCTCCTAGTGAAGTCATTTAAGGGGGGATCTTTTAGGGGAATGGTGGGGTTATGTTTTTCTCTGAAGTGCTATCATAGTTGATTATACAATTCTATCGTCCAGACAAAATAATTAGAAATAAATTGATGATCCAAATACCAAGTTTCAAGAAAAATTAATAAACCAAAAGTGTACTTTTACTGAACGGTTTTTTTCAGTTTTCAAAGAACTCCAACGAATTTCAAATCAAATTTGATACATAAACTATAAAATTTCTCAATTACAATTTTAAAAACTGGACTTAGAGGAAGTGTGTGAGTGTTTCACTCTAGATTTGTTTTTTCTTGTTCTATTACTAATATTCATTCCTTTCTCATACTTAAGAGACTAAACATTTTTATTTGTGGATTCTTAGTTTAAAAACCAGATACCTCAATGTAGGGAATTATCTGCAGGAACGTCAAAAATTCACAGATTACACTTAAAAAGAAAACAAATTTTTACGTATAAATGTTTCAAATAATAGCGACGAGATGGAAGTGTGATTAGCTCAGTGTTAGCGCGCTGGACTAGCAACACGGAGGTCCTGAGTTCGAGTCCAACATGCAGACCTTAGATTTTTTCTTCCTGGGAGTCTCTTTCTACAGCTCACTGAGATGCAGTAAGGGGCAGTGTTTCTGTAACGAGTGAACAATGGCAGTGCACTGAGGAGGCGCCAAGCGTCAGTGACCATAGATGTTGACGCGCCTTTAAAAAAAAGAAGTGACGATAGGTTTATCTCAATTATAATCAATTTAATTAATTATTGTTAATTAGTGCGTCAAATTTAAAAAAAATCTTAAAAGTGATCCCTGATACAAACTGAACATAATCCACTCACTTTAGTTCCAGTAATTGATATGGATTATATGTTTCTAACTTTGTTACATTAGTGGCTAAAAGTACTTTGTCTCTCAAGTAGTCCCCTAATTTATTTATTTCTAACTCTGCAGACTAACTTTGGTGACTTCACGTGACCAGGGGATACCACCATATTAACTTAACCAAAAGACTTAATATACTTTTCCTCTTTTTTTTTTTCAAGTTTTGAAAAGCTTTTTAGATAAAGTTTGTCACCAGTCCAGTGACTTTTGGCTGATGGATAAAACTTTTTTTGCTGTTTTGATTAGTTTTATGACCAATTTTTCTTGATATATTAATTTGGAACTTCTAAGTAAAAATACGACATAATTATGAAGTCTTCAAATTTACATTCAAGTTGGATTAGCCGGTTAATATTACAAAATAAATTTAATATAAAGTGTAAAAATAATTTTCATAGATAACACAATAATGCCAAACTATCTCCTTCATAATGTTTATTTTCCACCAAAGTTAGCATTCCTTGGATTTTGCATAGAGGGAAAATATGAGAGAATATTATGGGTTCCACATAATTTGATTAAAAAAAAAGAATGAACTTAGTAAACGAATCAAGACTTTTAAAAACAAAATTGACGTTCTATAAATCAATCCTGTAGCGAAACAACAGCAGATGCTTGTCAGGCAGTGTAATAGGTTCCAAACAGAGGAATCCTAAGTAGCGAGTGAGATTCTCAATAATATAATGGGTATGAGAAGGAGTGAATTGGGTTTCAAAGATAAATCAACTGAAAATAATGCTGAATACTGTATAATGAAGGAACACAAACTGCCAGGATTCTACACGAACATAGAAATTGATAGTGAGAGATTTAGAGTGAGTGAAGAGAAAGGTAGTAGTTGGTTGCTGACGCATAGTAACTACTGTATGAATTGTTGAAAGATTCTCCTTCTGTAGGGCTAGCTCAATTGTATATGTACCGATTCTCCCACTCTAGTCTGGCCTAAGTAGCGAGTGAGACTCTCAATTTTTGTGTGTCTCTCTCTCTGTGCTTTAGATCTCTCTCTACGGAACCTACTACACACAGTGATTTTTTATAAATCAATCGTAAGTTTGAAATGAACCTCAGAGAGAAATTATCGGATTCCGCCCTCCCCCCCCATATTATACAAATTTGTAAATTTTATAATTCTAGTTACTTAAATAAGAGGAGTCTTTGCGGAAGAATTTCACAACCAATTAAACAAAAAAAACAAAAAAAAAAAAAAAGTAAGGTTTTTAACTTGTTGTTGTACAGCAACTCGAACAAAAAACTTCTCGAATGAATTAAAATTGTTTTTAAAAAAAAAAAAAGACGAAAAATTATTTGGTTAAAATAGTTTTATGATTAATTAGAATTAAATTTTTCTGAAAATTTAAAATACTGGAACTTATAATTAATTTAAATTAATGTCTTATACCTTACGAAAAAATATAAGTAAGGTAATTTTTGATCTTTAAAAATTATGGGCAGTAGAAAGTTACAAAAACAAAAATAGAGCTAATTTGCAGAAGGGTAATATATTCACTAATGATTAAAAAAAAAAAAATTTGATGAAACCTACTAAAATAACAGGAGAGGAAAAAGGGTTTTAATAAAATATTTCCCTTTTATAAAATGGTGGCATTTTTTTTTAAATAAAATTAATTTAATGGAATAAAATATATAATCCTCTTATGTCCCCACTTACTATATATATATATGTGTTCCCTTTTTTCCTTAAAAAATAATTCAAAAACACAGAGGGATTGAAATACATTCAATCCAGTTCTTTTGAGCAACATTCTTACATAAAGATATGTCTATCTTTAATATCAAACTCCAGACAGGGATTTTGCATACATATAAAGCGTCTCAAATGATTTTTTTTTTATTTATGTAGTAAAATCGTCATATTTAATCGGATAATGATTGAATGAATACAAAATAAATGTTATACAACTACATTGTAATGTTATCTCTAGGAGACTGTCTGATTCATTTAGCAAAATGTTCAAAATTTATCAATACAGAATGATATTTGCAATCAGATTTCTTTTACATAACTTTAGAGAGGTGTACATATTAGAAAGATAATTAATTTCTACACATTATATACGCTAATGATCTTTAATAAAGGATTCAATGTTAATAATAAACGCGCATCACTCCAACATTCCATTCATTAAATTCTCTAAATTAATGATTGTTTTTATGAAATAAAGTCCCATCAGTGATTCTATCTGATTTATCATCGTCATCATCTTCTAGAAGGATTGGGCGTTTTATTTTGCCTTCGCCAACATAACCTAGATCTTCCCCATATCACGCCTATTCTTAGGTCTCTATGTCAATGCTATACTCGGCAACTGCCTTTGTTGGTGCATCCAACTTACATATGCTGCCTATTTCTGTCGGCACTTAACAATATAATGGCTAATGCTTCTACTTATCTCCTCGATTTTTATCCTCTCGCCTAGTGTGCATCCGCCTCGATAGATCTTAAAAATGGAAAGCATTTCTACTGTTTTCCCTTCTAAAGTATTCTTGCCCTGACACTTTCTTTCCAGACCCACGGATTCAGCATGATTTCAGTGCCAACAGTACAGACAATGCCATAACTTTGAAAAATTTAAGTTTAGTTTATTGCCGGGTTTATCTTAAATTTATGTTCATTGTCTCGTTCACATCATTCTAAACTCATTGAGTTTGGTATCGATATCATATAATCTTATAGGTAGGATATGTCACAGCCGACGTAATTAAAAAGTGCGATTTGTTCAACAATACTATCGTTTACACTATTGTGGATTTGACTAGCTCTTTTTTCTAAAAAGCTACAGACCACTTCGTCTTAAATCCCGATATCCATTCAGTAATCATATGACTCAGCTTCTGACTGGGCGAGAGGACCACCTGATTTGTTTCCAACATCGTTTATATTTATTTTAATAATAAAACCCCTGGGTGGGGGAGGTAAGTGGACTTGCCACTTCTTCGGTCTCCTTGCGGTAACTTAATCTGACAATACAGAACAATACTTACTCTGATAATTACGTTCACTTATTAAAATTGGGGCCTGCAGAGATAGTTGATTTGGTGCAACTATTTGGGTTTAGCGTACCCGTATGCAAACTCGAGCTCAGGTTCTAGAAGAGCAACAACAGTAATAATCTTTTGTCTAAAGCTTCATTTCAGTAAAATGTTTAAGTTTAACCACTTATGAGGGTCATTCAATAAGTAACGAGACAAATCGCTATGGGTCAAAAATGATTTATTTAATCAATACAAAACTTTCGCTACTTTTCAACATAGTCCCCAGCAACATTTTATACATTTGTCCCATCGTTCTTCTAATTTGTGTATACCTCTGGCATAAAATTCTGAGACGAGGTCGGTGCTTTAGGGAGGATGTGGAAAGATCTCCCAGCCCACTTTCTTTATGGGTGTCCATAAGTTGTCTTGGAACCCATCTCGCACAAGTTTTCTTGTACCGCAGCTTATTCTGAATAATATTATGGATAGTTCCAATACTCGCGTGCACTTCTTCAGCAATCATTTCAACAGTAATATGCCCGTTGTCCTGAATTACCGCGTTAATGCGAGATTAGAGGCAGGAAGTTGCAACTTCAACCGGTCGTCCAGTTCGTTGTTCGTCACGGACACTTACACGGCCACTTTTAAACTGTTCTAGCCATTTGTAAACGTTCAAACGGTTTAAACAATTATTCCCATATACTTTCAACATTATTTCGTAGATTTCAGTTCCTTTGATACCATGTGCAACTAAAAATTTAATCACTGAGCGTTGTTTTTCCGAGGTGCAATGCTCGAGCGGACTCGCGCGTTTTGCTTACATGACATACATTTGGGTTATGCCTCTACCAATACTCTCACCAGTTGTTGAGAAACTAAGTACAAGGATTGGAACTAAGATACAAGGATGAGAAACTTGACATACTGAAACTATTGTATTGATTAAACAAACCGTTTCTGAGCTACAGCGATTTATGGCATAACTTATTGAATGGCTCTCGTATATTATAATAGTAAGTTACACTAAATGGGCTATATAATTACAAGTTTGATGGTAAACAGTTAATAAAAAGAATAGTATTTTGAATACGTCGAAATTTTCTAGAAAAGTAATTGCTCATAAATATACCTATGACTTTTTTTGGAAATATTTTTAGAAAGTTTGTGGAGAATCTATGATTTAGGTGTAAACTTACAGCTGGCAGCCGACAGAAGACGCTGCAAGACGTCCTAAACTTCAATAAATATAATCTCCACCACCTATATTTACATGCAATTCTAATATGAACTAAACGATTAGTAATAATTCTAAGTTAATAGAAAATTTGACCATAAGAAATCATAATAATTACACAGTATAATTGCTTGAAGTCAAGAGATGTATTTCTGATAAAAACTCAATTATGAAAATTTGATATAGTTTTCTCTTGCAAAAAAGTAAAAGGAATCCCTAAACTGAATATTGCAGCGGATAAATAAATTAATAATAATTAATCATAATAATAATGAAGATAATAATAAAGGCGTACCAGTGTCTTAATTTCTGGATACTATAAGAAGTATCTCCAAGTTCAGGATATTTTTAAGTCCCTTCATAGACGAAGCGCTAGTGAAGAGATCTTCGCTAGAATGAGGAATATTCGGAGTTCATGATGGGCTTCAAAATTGGGTGAAAACAATTGTCTAAATTAAAATAAACCAAGAAAAGTTAAGTATAAGAAAATAAAGGAACAGCTGACAAATTATTTAATCCATTTGGTTAATCTGAATTATAATGAATGAAATAATTGCTTTTAATTTGAATTGATACATGAATTATAAACACTAATTTAATTGTATTTCAAAATTACGAATTATTTCTTTTATAACTTACAAACTACAAATTGGTCATGAATAGCAACCAACTTTTATAATTTTATCTTTTCGTAATTTCCCAAAATTAGATTTTAATTTACCATAATTTTGAGATGAAAACTATACGAAGCCTGGTTCTCTTAGTGGAGGGTATCCTGCAATTAATTCTATTGGCTCTTCTACAATTTACATAATTTATTGTTGGTTAATCTTATGAAACGATTCCAGCCTGGCGTGTAATTAGAAACAGTTGAAGGGAGATTGGTGGGTTTCTCGTAACAAATTAAGATTAATTTAAATGTATAGTACCCGTTTATATCTGAAGGTTTAAACCTTGGGCACATTGTTTGCGGGGGTGCGGTTGTTACTAATGTTAATTCGTAAATTCAGTCTTTCTTGTTTTAACTTAAAACCATCCTTTAATACCTTGTTATATATCTAGTTCATCAAGATGAATTTACACTATTTACAATTAATGTTGCAAAAAGAATTGTTGAATATATGGATGGGTTCGTAATGCTGGATATTATCTGTCCTAGCATGCTTCATTCATCCCTTCCATCGTCAAAATAAGACTATCAGATTTGCCCAGAGGACCGAGTTTAGAATACATTTGCTCCCGTCTAGCATCTCGTAAGAGGCGTCTGAAGGACCGCGATCTACGTGGCATCACTCCTACTCTTTCCTTCTCCAATTCTCACTCCCTTCAATAGACTCATAACATTTAGCACCGAAGGATGGATTTATTTGATTCCCTGGGATGTAGGGACATCGCGACTTTCTTCCAATCAAAAGATAAACCTCACCCCACTTCCTTACTTGCAGTAATAATAATCCTTTTATATTCCAATGCAGTTTGAAGTTTTATATGGTTTGGTTGCAGTGGCAAGTAACAATGACTTGAACTGTTTATGAGCTACTGTTGGGTCGGTGTGTTAGTGTGCCCGCTCTTCCGCTCACGCGCGCGCGCATACGCCCGTGCGTGCGCTTTCTTTGTACACTAATCTACTTCCGCTTTCCTTCTCCCCTGTTTTTTGGATAGTACTTGAGGGTCAGTTTTCCGGTCTTACATCCTATTGCAGCACTCCAACTCATGTTATTTTCCCCCGCTACATCCGGCTGCCTCTACCAAAGCCCGTCTTTTCCGACTCACTTGCCTTCAATATCTCGCCGATACAATATTCTGTTTTATCGCTTCTTCTTCTTTTGTGCGTGTTGTATTGTGAATTCGACTTGTAGTTCTTGTCGCCTTGCACACGCCTGTTTGCCTCGTTAATTAATATTAAGCATCGGTGAGTAGCAATAAATCATTCTTCGCGCCATCACCTTCACGAGGATATATCGTTTGCGTTTAGTGGACTCGCCATCACCTACCGCTTCAACAACAGCGTCACTCGCTTCTACGGAGCATTCCAATCCCTTTACGCTCACCTGAGTTCTTCTTTCGCCACACACACACACACACACACACACACACACACATATCCACACGCCACAACTTCCTTTCTCAGTCAGCCAGTCGACTCGTCATCACTTCTTCGATTCATTGAACCGTCACCAAAGGGTAAGTCTCGTTTTCATTTGTTTTACATTAATATTCAATTTTGTTATTCACCCGCTTCTCGCCATTGGGTATCTGCCGCGCAGACAGCCACATTGAAAAATAGCTCAGAAGATAAGGCCACGTCTCCAGGGGCAATGTGGTACTCGTGAATAATAAAAGAAAATTCTACATTTTACTTGAAAGCCTAAATAACGTGTACCAATAACTACGAAGTTGGATGCGGACAAGTTTGAAGTCGTCTAAGATTTTTCCATGGCCCTTGAAATCTCTAAGAAAAATATCGAATGTGAAACACTCTCAAGACTTTTCTTGTTTTTTTAATTTAAGGCGCTTCAACAGCTACGGTCATTGGCTCCCGGAGCCTACTCAGTGCACTGCCGGGCTCCGGACAGTGTTCTCTCGTCACAGACAATAGTGTCCATCACCGGACAGTGAGCTGTAGAGCTCCTAGGAAGAAAAAATCTAAGGTCAGCACAGCTGGACTCGAACCCGGGACCTCCGCGTTGCTAGTCCAGCACGCTACCACTGAGCTAATCCCTTCCCATTTTTCTTATTGCTTGTTAATACAATTATATTATATAATATAATATTATATTGTTATATGTACATTATATTATAATCATTGCAGAATGTTAATAGCAGGCGATTTTAATGCACGCATTTCCAGTCTAAATTGTTTTGATGAGGATATTTTTCAAAATTCTTCTTTATATGGAACTAGGTATACCTTAGAAGCTATTGTTAACAATCAAGGAAATCGAATAATAGAAATTATGGAATATTATGGATTGTTCATATGTAATGGCAGATCTACTAAGGATAGGCCCGCTTCATATACATTCATTAGTAAAAATGGATGTAGTGTAATTGATCAAATATGGATTAATTCTCTCTTTTTAACATCACATTTAGATTTTGAAGTGTTAAGAATACCTGAAATCGCCGATCATTTACCGATTTTATTAAAAGTAGATATCTTCCCTAAACAGTTGCCTCACTCAAATAATTCCGATAGCACACAAACCTACTTTTATTTTAACAAAAATCCCTTATGTGTGGAACGTTTTAGAGATATTTTAAATAATTCTAATAAAATCTATTTTAATAGTTCGTCAGTAGACCAATTAAATGACAATTTAATAACTTCTATAAATGAGGCAGCAATTGAAGGCGGAATGAAAGTGGAACGGAAAAGAAAAAGCTCTGCACATAAAAAGAATAAAGTCTGGTTTAATACTGATTGTTCTTTAGCTAAAAAGGAAGTAAACAAAACCTATAAACTTTGCCAGAAATCAAATTTTGATGAAAAAAATGTTGAGCAATTTTTAAATGCCAAAAAGCAATATAAGAAAATCATTTTAATGTCTAAAAACAATTATTATGAAACAATTAAATTAAATATAAGAAACGTAAAAAATAGAAAAAGAATTTTGGACAGCCGTTACTGATGTAAAAATTAAATCAACAATTTAACATAATATGTCCTATAGATACAAAAATGTGGGAAAATTTTCTAAATAAAACTTACGTAATTAGATCTCTGCAAACTAACCCTTCATTGGATAATAAGCACCCCTTTTTAGACAAAGACTTAACCTTAGAAGAATTGACGGATAGTATAAATAATGCTAAAAATAATAAGTCTCCTGGTAATAATAATGTAATCAATGAGCATTTTAAATTACTTCTTCCAAACTGGGTTCATTATTTGCTAAATTTTTACAAAATAGTATGGGAGAAGGAAAAAGTTCCCATTAGTTGGGGAAAAATTAAATTAAAGATGATTTATAAGAAAGAAGATCCGCTGAAGCCTACGAATTACAGAGGCATTGCTCTCATTAATAATGTTGCGAAATTATCTACAAGAATACTGTCAAAACGTTTAAACGATTGGGTGGAAATACAAGGCATCCTACCTGATGAACAATTAGGCTTTCGCCAACATAGAGGTTGTAGAGATGCAGTTTTTGCTTCATCCGCTCTCGTTAACTTAAAGTTACGAATAAAAGGTGCTAAAGTGTATGGGATCTTTGTAGACTTGCAAAGGGCATTTGACTCCATATCACATTCAATATTATGGTGTAAACTTAATGAAGTAGGTATTCACGGAAAAATTGTAAATATAATGAAAGACATGTACGATAAAGCGTCAGTATTTATAGAAAGTGATGGAAGCAAAACAAAGGATTTCAAAGTGTCCGAGGGAGTCCTGTAGGGAGAGAATCTCAGTCCTTTGTTGTTCTCTTTATACATTCACGAAATCGTTACTTTCTTTAGGGATCATGGTGCGTCAGGAATTAGTATTAATGGAAAAGAAGATGTGCTCATGCTCCTGTACGCAGACGATATTGTTATTCTGGGCGATTCTTGGACCCATACATAGTTCAAATTAGATTTACTCAATAAATACTGTGAACATAACTTATTAACGGTTAATGCAGTTAAAACCAAAATATTGCCTTTTCATAAAGGCAAGCTCGGTAAACAAAGAAAATTTACATTGAATAAGAAAGAAATTGAAATAGTCAAGGAATTTAAATATCTTGGAATTATTTTCGCACCCAGTGGAAAATTTAGAAAAGCATGTGAACATAATAAATCTATGAGCATAGCAGCGTCCGTAAACATAAAGCATATACTGTCCAAGGGAAGATCAGATGTATGGAAGGCTAAAGAGATATTATTTGACTCGATGGCAAGCAGTGTATTGTTGTACT
Organism: Triatoma infestans; assembly: GCA_011037195.1. NCBI lineage: Eukaryota > Metazoa > Arthropoda > Insecta > Hemiptera > Reduviidae > Triatoma > Triatoma infestans. The sequence goes on from JAAEAF010009730.1 coordinate 45,412, forward strand.
GCGGAGAGACATGGTCGCCGCCTTACGCGGATCTGCTGGAGAAAGTACAAATCAAGTTTTTCAAATCCTTGTTGCAGCTTCCCAGATCAACCCTTGACGCGTTACTACGCCACGAACTCGGAAGAACCACATTGACTATCAAATATTTAAAAGTATTTTATCGTGGTGGATAAGCCTGCTCAAGATGAGTGATACACGCATTCCAAAACTGTGCTTTAACCGTCTTATGTCTTTGTAGATAACAAGGGAATGCCTTTCAATTGGTGCGCTCTCTTGCGGGGCTACCTAAATAAAGTAGGAGCTATTAATCTCTGGGAGTCTCAGGACCACAACGAAATAACTAAGAATAAATGCACTCTATTAACAGCTTACAAAAACCACCTTATTAGTACTGACATTGAAGCTCTTTATAAAACTAAATATAATATGTATATTAGATTTATCAGTCAATTTAACTGTCCTCAGCAATATCTTTTACAAAACGTTCCATTGGAATTTCTGAAAGTAGTTGCTCAGTTACGTTTAGCAAACAAAAAGTATCCAATAGTTATAATTAAAGGTAAAAAAAATATGATTTTAACCTAGAAAGAAACTGTTTGCTTCGTAAGTGTGATTTATCAGATTCGATTGTTCATCTCCTATTAGAATGTAAGACATTTACAGTCTACAGACTTAAATATTTTGTAAACCTACCAAATTGTGAACTAGATGCATTAGATATTATTTGTAATTCAATATCTGAAATAAAAAATTTGTATTCGTTCACAAAAACTTGCTTAGAATTGAGAGAAAAGTTAAAACCCTATTTAAATTAGACGGATGAAACTGAAATGGTTGTCATTAGCTATAAATAACAATGTTAATTTAGTCAGAAAACAATTCTTTGTTGTTTAAAACTAAAAACTAAGTACATTAATTTTGTTTATAATTTTGTTTTGTTTCTCTTACTGGAAAGTGAACATTTATGTTGAACTCTTGCTGTAAAATGACAAATTTTCTTTAAATTTAGATATTTTCATTTAGCTCTAACATAAATTGATAGATAATGGGTGATATATGCACCCAAAGGCTGGATAGTTGACGTGATTACACTGAAGTACAGAAGAGGAGCGCCAGGAACATCAAACAAACCTACATAACATTTGGAATTTAACATCACATATTCCTCAGAATTTCTTAAAATCCTTTTCTATCTTTTTTTTTTTTTCAGAAAAAGTCATACGTTTAAAATAAAAATCATACGATTATATTTTGTCTTAGTTCAAAGAAATTCGTGAATTGCCGTTTAAGAGAAAATTTAAAAGAAAAAGAAAAAAAGAAAAACCTTTTTTATAATGTCGCACAAATTTCCTATATGCAAGTCTTAAAAAGACTAAATTTATAAGTAACTTAATTTAAATATATGAGTAAGAAAAAATTTTGGAATAAAAAGAAATAAAATTTGACTACATAAATAATATATATATATCAAGAGACTAAGAGATAAAGAGATTTAATTTCTTCAGATTATATATTTAATATACTTTGTAGATTTCAGTATAAAATATAACAAATGTTTCAAGTATTACCAAGTTAAATTTGTTTAGTAAAATAAAAAATAAAATAAAACAGAAAACACTTCATCTTAATGTAATCATGAGTATTATATTATGTTTATATTTTTTATCATAAAAAAAACTTGGATCGCATAAAATATAAAAAGAATTGCTAAATAAAAAACAATGGAACATCTTGGGTCTTCTATAAACAGATGAAAAAGTTGAAAAATGGTGGCAAGAAAAGGGAGGGTAGTTTTTTTTTTTTTTTATGTAATATTTGTTAATGTTACTGGGAAGTGGTCGACTGGATCTGTTGGTGGGAGTTGGTGCGAGGTACTGACAAAGATGAAGTAAATATAGGCGAGATGAAATCTGTGTAAAAGCCGGAAAATATGCTTCTTTCTTTTTTTTTTTTACTTGTTTTCTTTCAGTCTCCTTTTGTTTTGTTTTGTTCTGTTTTGCTAAAGAGGAAAATATAGTATAGCAGATTACTCGGTTTGTAATACAAGGTAGTTAAGGTCTGGGGAATATTACAGAAATGCTGTTCTAGATTGACGAGTTTTTTTTTTATTTTCTCAAATATTTTATTATATAGAAGACTTTGATAGAAGAAATGTTTTGAAGAGATCATTGTTATGTAATAAAACTTCCTTGGGGTGATCAAACGAATTATTAACGAATCTATGTGACCGTTTTTGGGCCCAAGAAGCGCTGAATGAATGGCATTTGAACAGAAAATAATATATTTCGCTGTAAAATGACCCTAATAAATTCGTAAATGGCAGAGATTCTTAATCATGTATGTAGGAGGAAGTCATCTACAGCTGGCAGGGAGAAAATATATTCGCTCATTTCATCAATTTAGGTAGTTTTCGAAGCTTGTAAGAGGCCGGTGTAACCAAGGCTAGTGTAATGTCATAACAAGAAGAAAGGATATAATTTATAACTAGTGGCTCCAGCCAGCCGCTATCTTCAAGACAAGAGCCGCACCAAACAAAAACCTTTTCAAACAAGGGGCAATACACACGGTCAAAGAGAAGCACCGCTAAAACCCTTTCAAACAAGGATCATTATTGTACAGAAGCCACCTGGCCGATATTTCTTTCATACAAGGGCCAACAAACACTCAAAGCCACCTGGCTACCATCTATTAAGAACCATATATTAAGAGTCTTTGATAATCACCGACGGGCGACCATCTGTCGCCAATCTGGCCACTGACCTAATCACACTGGTCACCGACCTGACCAAGGTCGGCACACTGCGAGAGATGTCTTAGTGTGACTATTACTTACACACCTGTCAATGTGTGAGTAATACCAATATAAACTTCGCCCCACTGGAGGAGGGGATCAGTACATTATCAGTACTACATCAGTTCAGCATCAGTTCTACATCAGTTACAATCAGTTCGACACGATTACAGCAGCAGTATCACATCGGTTATATATCAGTTTCGCGAGCGCGCCCCTATACAAGACATCTGACTCCAATACCTCTGGAATCCGATAACTGATTCCAATACATCTGGTGGCAGCGGTGGGATCTGATCATCTGATACATCCAATATGATACACCTGATTCCAATACATCTGTGGATTGGCGTTGGTTTGAAAAGGTTTTTGTTTGGTGCGGCTCTTGTCTTGAAGATAGCGGCTGGCTGGAGCTACTACTTATAAATTATATCCTTTCTTCTTGTTATGACGTTACACTAGAAACTTTATTCAAACAACAGAATCGTTTGAAAACAAATATAGATACAAGAAATGAAGGCACATCCAAATTAAAGTAGATGTCTCACAACTGTTGCTAAGCAAAATCATGTTGAAAATGAACAAATAAATAATTTGGCCAGATTGCTAAATACAGAAGTCATACAATTCTATCTATATCATTGATGTTTTTTTACATTGAAATATCATTGAAATATTTACGTTCTTGAAACAGGTCAATTACAGGAAATTTAAAACAAATACTTCTTCGCATCTTCTTGGTTAAAAACCATGTTTTTGTCCAGTTTTAACAAACTTAATTTTTCGAAAAGAAGAAGAGCCCTGGCAAACATATATTTTTGATGAATAGAATAGGTAACCTGTAATGTGCCGGTTGAAGTCTGCCGGTTAAACGCAATGCTAGTGCTGAGAGGCATCACCGTATAGTTTACTCGTATTACGGTGTGCATACATTGCCCACTTGGAGGAACTTAGTTCTTGCTAAGACTTCGGAGAGAACACAGTGGAGTCTCTTCCTCAGCAAGCAAAATCCGCAATGACCACTCCTAGCAAAGCCAAATAGGCTCACATACTACCTCAACCTATAATACCCGGTCTACACTTATTGATGAAACTGATTATATAAAATAAGGTTCTTTCAGAAACAAAAGGCATAAAGAGTTGAAACTTATTGAAAAAGGTTTCCAAGTTTTAAATTGAACTTATACACTATGTAATAATTTACGAATGAACCACTGATGTGCCGGGCCACTGTAGAAGTGGTCAAACGAGCAGTAGCACAGAACAAGCACAGTTAGATTGTCAGAGATAGAGATGGGCAAATGGCTTGGCTCTGATGTTATGACACTCCTTGGATATCGCAATTGAAATAAAGCAGCAACAAATATGGGAACTGGTTGTGATTTTAAAAGTGGCCAGGTACTGCGCTAATGTTTACTATATGCAATTTTTCAACAATCCTATACATTAAGAGGCTTGCTTTAAAAAATAAGACACAAATAATCTTAGTCTGAGTATAACGACATTCTTACAATCGACCATTTAAATTTTAGGAGCTTTATATTTTCTAAAATAAATGATTATAATCGTATCTGAATGAATCGTCTGGCGATTAATTTAGTTTAATCAGTAATATTCCCTTTTTAAAATTCTCTTTGAATTAGTGAAAGACACAGCCATTAAATAACAGTACGCTACACTTATTTAAAGGTGTTATATTATATTTTACAGAAACCATTGCTACAGTATGTTCCAACATTACAGTTCTTGGATATTTATTTCCAAAATTTGATTTTGTAACCTAAATAATTCCCTTTGTTAATTGTTTTTAATAAAATTAAAACAGAGTAGTGAATATAAATTAGTCCGGCAGATCCCTATCATCACCTTCCACTCCAGGGACTCTCCCTGCTGTCCTCAGTAATCTACCACTTCTAGCAATCTGAAACCTCCCGCCTAGAGAAATTGTTGCTCCCTCTTCATCCTTAGTATAAAACTTTCAAACCGGGTCGATCGCTAAAAAGGAAGATGAATTATTTAAACCGGACAACCTAGAGATACTTTTAGGATTTTCAAGTGGCTGTTTTCCGCAGCCAAAAAAAAAAAATGTAAAATTTCGAACACATATAAAATATAAATGTAAAATAGTAAAAAGCATTTAATAATCCTTAAAAAAAAATTATAAACTTTTTCTTTTCGAAAATTAAGTGATAGCTAACTAAGTGATTATCCATCAATTAAGAAAATATCTGTATATTTTTATCATTTTTGAGCGCAATTGTTGGAAAAAATATCTTCTCAGAAATCTTTATATAATATTAATGTAGTCAGTTTTTCAATTTGAACTTTCACTTTTAATATCATTCGAAAATTTCATAATACTCGACGAACATGGAAATCTAGAAATGTGTACTACGTATAACGGGCTGTCCCATTTGTTTAAAATACTCATGATCCTAACCAACTATACAAACTGTTCAAATGTGATGGCATATCACAAGTCAAATTAGTTCCCTGCTGTCCGCCAGGAACGCCAAGCTCGTATAAAAGGAAACGAAGCCAACGAATGGTTGGGGATGAAGCACGTCCTACTTCCCCTACCACCGGGGTCTAAATTGAAGGAAAAAGGGACAGTGGAGGCCCCCATTCTATCACTATCTTCAAGAACAAAGACGCCTTCCGTGCGATCAGCCAAACACAAACATCAGCACTTGCCTATCTGTCAGTCTCTCATTGAGTTTATCTCGCTGTCTCTTAATCTCATAAGTCAAGTCCTTAGAATCATAAGTATATATATATTAATTATAGTGCAGTAGTAATAGTATTTAGTTATTAATTTTAAAACTCCTGAAACTCTTATTACACAAAGATAACGGAAATCTCTCTTTATCCGTTTCCTAAACGGAATCCAAATTAAGCTTCCCATAACTTCGTTTTTGAAATATTGTGTTTATATACACACTCATACCCATGCAGGCTATTCGCTGCAAACATTTTTTTTCGATTTAGGGGATCCCAAAACACCTATTTTCGGTACAAAAGAATCTGGCACGATCACAATTTTAAACTTTGTATCCTATCTACGCACATAAATATCTAACACATTAATTTGACACATTTTCCCGGAAAAAGTTGATTTTTAGGGGTTTTTCTGGGAGAATGGAAACATCCTCTAAAGTACCATTTCAGTACAATGTATGCACCTATCCGGTATATAATATTAAATTACTGTAGAAGCATTATTATAATTTCAAATTTGAAGAAAATAAATTAATCAGAAATACTATTTTATGGAATAGATCTTTGGTATTTTCCGGAATTTTCTCCAAAAACGACTGTAACGATTTCCTTTAAAACTTGAAATGCTAGTTGCACAGTCATTAACCCATTATTTTTATGGAACATTCTTCCGTAAAAGTTACTATTGAAGGTTTATTTTTTCTCCGGAATCCGTGAAATTACAATTCAAATGATAAATTTGAGTTTGTGCAATGTTTTGTCGCTATATTTTGGATTATAATGTAAACACGTACAATTTCTAGCTGACATTTATATTTTCACCTTTAGATAGATAGTTACATAATTAGATAGTTAGATTTTTAAATAGATAGATACTTAGTTAGATAGTTAGAAAATTAGATAGTTAGATAGTTAAGTTAGTTAGATATTTAGATAGCTAGAGAGTTAGATAGTTGGATAGTTGGATAGTTAGATAGATAGATAGTTAGATAGTTTGATTGTTAGATTGTTAGATAGTTGGATAGTTAGATAGTTAAATTGTTAGATAGTTAGTTAGATAGATAGATAGTTAGATAGTTTGATAGTTAGATAGTTAAATTGTTAGATATTTGGATAGTTAGATAGTTAAATTGTTAGATATTTAGATAGTTAAATTGTTAGATAGTTAAGATAGTTAAATAGTTAGATAGTTAAGATAGTTAAATTGTTAGATATTTAGATAGTTAAGTAGTAAATTGTTAGATAGTTAGATAGTAAAATAGTTAAATTGTTAGCTAGATAGTTAGATAGTTAAGTTAAATTGTTAGCTAGATAGTTAGATAGATAGACAAAACTTTCACCAATACTCTATCCTACCACCTCAATATGCATGCATACTTATTTTGGGACAAGTGAGTAACAATTTCCTAAATTAAAAAGTATATATCAATTTTGTAATTATTAGCTGCTGTAAGAGAAAATTGTGTGAATGATCCAGTTTTTTCTTTTTAAGCAATAGAATTAAATATTTTATATTTGACAACGGGGAACGTCAACAGAGTTTGAAGCTGAATTACTGTAGAAGAAAATAACTTAATTTAAATAAAATTCGCTAATCAAGCAGCTAAATTATGGTTGATTTAACTTTATTGCAAACATTGTTTAAATATTTTATATAATAGGTTAGTACTTTTATTCATATCACACTTTTTTTTTATATTATGATGGAGTTTATTCAGCCTGAAGTAATAAAAAATAAACTAAATACAGTGCAGGTGAAGAAAGGTCACGTGTCGGAAATAAATCAAGTTGGTATATACATATAGGGAAAAAGCAGAATCACTCGCTCTCTCTCTATCACTCTCATTCTCTCTCTCTCTCTCTCTCTCTCTCTCTCGGTATATATATATATACCGACTATCATGGCATGGAGCTCTCCTTCATACGTCCACCCTCACTGGGATAACTCACTGCTGTATTAAAGCACTTTCAGGGCCTCGTTGGATGGATACCAGTTTTCCATTTGGAACACAAGTGGCCACGCATATTAAGCACTCAGTAGGATAAGCTTGGCTGCAGAAAGAGTGTGAGTGAGTGAGTGAAGCAGGAAGCCATTCACCCTGAAGAGTTTTGAAGAAGAATGGAGGTTACATTTTTTTACTAAACAAAAGAGAATAGAAAGAATTTAGAGAAAAAAAAAATATATATATATATAGACACAATGCGCAGTATGACCTCAATTATTTCCCTCAAAAGTCCCTGTTTTATTTTGTTTTGTTTTTTTGCCAGGTGTTTTAAAGTTTCTTTCACAAATTGGGATGAAAATTATTTACTATCAAGTGAATTTTAACTTTATCTACTTAATACAATTTTTACAACTTACAAACAAATTACAACCATCAATTATATCCACATGACTAAACCATTCATTGTCCCCATGGTACAATACTAATGCGTACAATACTTTTCAAGTTACAACGTTGAAATTTTCTGAAGCCCTGATTTTTAATATATATAATGGAAAGGAAAAATATAAAAATAAACTATGCTAGACTTAAACTGACTGTATAATTACTACCTCTAACGGGTAGCCAGCCGGTGGTTTCCGCATCTGGTTTTGTAAAATTTCGATTAAAGGTTCAAAGAGAGCTAGTTGAGTTTTGTACAAATCTTTAAAAACTCTAACACTTCTAACTCTGGGATTTTATCCGACGTAGCATGCATATTTTTGATTTTCCAGATTGGTTGCGGATTTTCATCCTTCGTCAGAATAAAATTATCAAGTTTTGAAGAAATTTGGGGAGGACCGGTCAAGAAAAACCATTCAGTTATGCCAATTCTGTCTTTATCGTATATGATTTAAAACAAGACATTAGTAACTTTTAATTTTCCTTTTTTATGTTTCTGCGATATAACAAATGCGTATATTCAAAATTCATTTTCCACATCTTCACTTCCGTTTATTAAAGCCTTGATCAAGACTGGAAACTCTGTCGAAACGTTATCTATCTTCACCAAATTTCTTCATAACTCATTTCATCAACGGGCAATAAATTCTTTTATATTATCAAGTATGTGAAGAGATTTGACTACAACTTAATGTTTCTGTTACACACTACGCTTGCTGAATATGAATTTATGTGGGAGGTTATAACGTTATATTATAAGCCTTATATATTTATTTATATACTCGTATACAGGCTGAAGCCTATCACTTATAAACTACGAGTTATAAATTAATTAGCTACTTATGTATAAATTCTAATAAAATTATTATTTTCTTATATAGTAAACTATTTTTTATATATTTTATAAAATAATTTAATATAAAATTAGAAATGGGTTTAAAAGTAAGATTAAGAAGAAAGAGATACGAAAATTTAATATAGAAAAGCTATTAACGAAAGTTAAGAGTCTCATTTTAAAATATAACTAGGTAATGTATAAGATTAACTTTAATTAACATAAAAAAGGCAACAAATGATTTCTGAATAATGAAATTATAAGGCTGAAAAACTAGACAAATTTAATTAATATTAGATTTCAAAGTTGTTTTAGTATTTTTTTGAATGAATAGCGGTTCATGGAGAAAATATCAATTCTACTGTTCTGTAGATTACAATTATTCATACTCTATTTATGTTAGAATATTGTTGATAATTATATCTTGGTGACTTATATCAAAGGGAGGTGACTTATATCTTTGGGGACTTATATTACGAGTATTATAGGAAGGGACATTGATATTAATAAGGGTAGGATATCAGAACAGTCTATTTCATTGTTTATTACTTTGGAAAGGAAAAGGATATCAAAATGTTGTCTTCTATTAGAAAGAATGTTTAAGTTGAGGTTAAATATGACGGTTATAATCTTATATTAAGGTTTTTACAACCTTATAACCTCTCGCATACAATCAAGTTTAGTATGTAATGCGTTAAGTTGAAACCAACTTTCTACACGAACTTGATAACTTTATTCTAACGATGGATGAAACTGCGAAACCGATCAAGAAGAAAACAAATATGCATACTACGAGGAGTAAAGTCCCAGATGTTAACCAGCATTGCGGGTCCACCCATATATTCAACAACGTCTATCTCTATTAATAAACTTAAATCTTGATTTTATTGAATATGTGATTAGGTCCGCAATGATGGTTAACACTTGTAATTTTATCCGTCATAGGATGATTCATTTTTTTGTTGGTCTTGACCGGTTTCGGATTCTCTTCCATAGCCAAAGTAAGGTATAAATAAGTGCAGAGAATTGACTTCAACTTTAAAGTTTCTATCACGCACCATATTCAAAAATCTAGTTTTGTAGAGTTTCTGCGCTGAGCAACGTTTTCAAGTTTTCAGTACAAATAAGAGTTTAAATTGCATAGAGAAGGGATCGTGCTGTTTGCTCTATTAGTTATTGTTCTCGGAGTACTCGCTTCGGCGGTAAATTTACTATTGTTCTCAGAGAGTGATCAATCTTGGTCGGTTTAAACCTGTGTCTTGACTTCTTAGTCTAATACCGGGCTTTTGTAGTTTCTCTTCAGTGTGGGTATTAAGTCTAAGAAGGGCTTTGATGAGAAGTTTCCGTTTCCTCTTCAAAATAAGTAGGAATAATTATAATGATTAATAGATACGAAAATAATACTATTGTAAAACTTTTCAATCATCAATTCTCCAAATACCATTTTTATTTAAATAAATTATTATTCTTTCCTGCCAAACAAAAGTCATGATGAATCATTTCTTTCATGGCAGAGAGAAAAAATAATAGGACATTTCTTTTTATCTAATAATGTTTGGTTGCAAACATCGCACTTACTTATTGTTGATTAAATTTTATTCACAAGTGCTTCCTAGAAGCTGTAGTCTATATTATAAAGTATTATGATCTCATTAACTATCAAATAACGTCTATTATTTTGGAATTGTTGTTTATTTGGTGTGGGTGGAAGCCTTATCACTTCCTATTGAGTACCACTGGTGGAATGACATCAGCAACACGGCCTTGCACTCTGTGGAAACGTGATAAGGCAATGTTTTAAAAAGTGGGCCCAAAATTATGACGCAATTCTAATGATAAAGATAAAAAAACAATATTTTGTTTAATTTCTTTATTTTATATAAATATATATACTATGTTTGTTTATCTGAAATAAAATTTAAAAAATAAAAAACAAAAGCCTGGGATTTACACAGATTTAGAAAAATATTTTGGTAGTTAATAATGTTCCGTTATTAATGATGTCGGAATAGGTGGTAAATAGGGAGCCAACATGGCATTCTGCCAAGTGTCGTTAGGAAACAATTCAGGAAAATAGAAATAATAAGAATCATATTGAATAATTCTTTATCGATATATATCAATTTTTTTTTTTAGCAGCTAACGTCAGACACCGCTGAATTTCACTTTCTATGTGGTATAATTTCAAAACTATTTTTTTTTAATTAAAGGCGCGTCAACATCTATGGTCATTGGCGCCCGGAGACTTCTCAGTGCACTATCGGCCTCCGGACAGTGTTCTCTCGTTACATACAACACTGCCCATCACCGGACAGTGAGCTGTAGAGGCTCTTAGGAAGAAAAAATCTAAGGGCAGCACAGCTGGACTCGAACCCGAATCCTCCGCATCGAAACTGTTACTTCCATTTAGTTAGTTTTAAACTAGTTCTAGCAGGTGAGGCTGGATTTATGAGATATTCATTTATTAAGACATATTTATTATGTGCTCGATAATTTTGAGAATTTTTTGTTTGGGGGAGGGTCTCTCGCCTCCTTTTCCTTGCCACTTTGCTTAGCAACTATCATGTGTCCAATTGTTCCAGAGAAGGATCTATCTTTTGAAATATTAGATGTATTCAATAGAACTTGCAACCATGTTAAAAAATGGTTAGATTCGCCATGCTGGGGTCAATATTTAGGATTTTATATGTTGTGCCATGCTTCTTGCTTACGGATTTGCTTCATGCTTCTGATTACGGATTATCCTACACCGATTCTTGTAGACAGTTAGCTTTCAACTTTTAAAGTTTCTGTCACAGCACGTATTGGTTGGATTACAAATGAATTGATAAGTGTGGTATATGACAAAAAAGTTCAGATTTAATTCATGACTTCGATTCCTTGATGAATCTTACTCTTATGATTGAGGAAAATCAAATAATGGTCATAGTTAATAAAGAGCAGCATATTATAACACAATAAAACTCAGACATTGCAATCATGAATCCATTTTTTCCTAGCTGTGTTTAAGTTTGTGAACGCCTTCCTTTAAATTAGTACGTTGAACGCCGCAGAAAAAAAATCAGTGGTTATTAATTCAAGCCGTGGGAGATACCGCAAGGGCGACACTGGTATGTTTTGTTCGAGCCGTGTGGACATCGGTGATCATGCGGCTGACGTTTATTCGAACGTCTGCTTTGAGCCGCAGGTCTTTAATCTGCAAGTTTTTGCATACGATACGATCCACGCGCCTCATCAATCTCGGCCCTCAAAACAAAAGAAAGTTGTTGAAAAAATGTAGCATTAAATAAATAAGAAATATTTTTGAAGCAGCAACAGCGGCAAAAATTTACAGCTCACGACCCTCAAGCTCTAATTAAGCCTCTAAAAAAAAATAAAGCGCGGTGCTTTTTGAGCGCAGGAGTGTTTGGTCACGTGACCCTTGCGCCCCGGTGGACAAAATTACTTATTTACAGAAGGGTTGTGAATCATCGGTGGCGATACGGAATTTCTCCTAATTAATGCAGTTTTTTTTTTAAATAAAAATATTTCGTGTGAGTGTTTTACATCAGACTTTTTATTGCATGAAGGAAAAGATATATTCCAAGCCAAGGACATGAACTAACAGGCAGTTTTGTATGACTAATGGAAATTCGTAGTAAGAATTTTGATGAGAATTTTATAAAGAAACTACAACCAAAAGCGAATAGAAATGTGTTTTAAGTTGTGCATACTTGACTATACATGAAGCTTGATGTTAGGGCTCAAATGTAAATTCTTATACACCATGTGAAAGGGCGATAAAATGTGGTAAGAAAAGGTGTGTTATATGGTAAATAGGAGTATTTTTTTTTACTTTTTATTTGTGGGCTCATGACCTCATATCTGTCGCTGTGTCATCTTGCGAATATTTTCTCGCAAACCACGTACCATGACTATCACTTTCTCTCTTTTCCTCTCGTACTCCCTCTCACTCGCACTCTCTTTCTCTTTAATTCTAGCAATTTGAAATTAAATAAGGAATTAGAATTTGTAAATTGTGCTGTAATCAACCAGCTGGAAACTTTGATGACTGTGACAACAAAATGGCTACTAATGCACTTCATATGTAGTCGGCATTAAAAAATTTATACACTAACTACTTTCATATGAGTATTGCTACAAATTATATCGACCCCGAACAAACTAAGAATAATTATCATTTAGTTTCATTATACTCATCAATATTCTATTAAAGGGAATCAGGGCATTTATGCTTTAATATTCAGTGTAGAGTGAATGAAATTGTTAGAGAGATGCATGCGTGTATTTAGCGAGCTTGAAATTATGAATGAAATAATTTAATGAATGTGTAAAGTGTGAGTATACTGTAGAAGATAGAGAAAGCCAATGCTAGCCTCTACCAGCGATGGCCACTTTTGAGCGTAACATATTTGTCAAATTGTTGGAATGCTCTCTTACACTATATTGGCCCGCAAGGGGTATCTGTTGCATGCGGTTACTTGGGGAGTAGCGACCCCACGGGTTACCACAGCTCAGTACTCCATACACTTCGTCAGAACAGTACACAATACAGTTAAATTACATACACTCCATTCTTTACAGACAAGGACAAACACAGTACACAAACTATGGGCCCCATCCTTTGTTAAGTAGCGTAAGCCAAGGGAGAAGGAAGGGATTAACTAAGTGGTAGCGCGCTGGACTAGCAACGCGGAGGTCCCGGGTTCGAATCCAGCATGATGTCCTTAAATTTCCTCTTCCTAGGAGCCCCTACAACTCACTGTATGGTGATGAGCAGTGTTGTCTGTAGCTAGCGAATACTGCTTGGGGGCCGGCAGTGCACTGAGAAGGGGCGTACAATAGATCTTTCAGAGCGCATTGCAATAATCCCCTACAACAATCTACACTATATTGGGAGACAGCGTTCAAGATGGGCGGGTCACAGTCGGGATCCTGATATTTGTATGAATGGGTCTTGAAATAAAAGCAATTGTAAAGCTAGATTGTAGAGCATACTAACCGAAAGGTTCATTACTCAAGCAAATTAAATAAATAAATAAATAAATAACTGTATCCCAGAAAATTGATTGATAGTGAAAAAAAAAAAAATGATAATACAGATTGACACGCATCTCTATAACCGCAATTCTTACAGATCTAATAATTTTCTTAAAAATTAGAATAGATTCTAACATGTTTACTTCATTAATTCCCACAAAGTGTTGGAACTGTAACTACACTGTTTAGGAATTTATAGGTATATGTTCCTTCAGAACCCCAAAATATTAGTTATAATCTCGTATATTATGTGACAGATAGTTTATGAAGTCTGTAGAAAAATGTTTGAATCGTATTCAAAAAAATTGCTACAAATTGCAAAAAAAAAAATACATTAAAAACTAATGGTTTATGGGGTTTGGACGAAATTCATCAGTTCACTTCAAGGTGTTATCTAAACGGTATATCAAGTTCAATATGTGGATGGGCCCGCAATGCTGGATAACATCTGGTATTTTATCCGTCGTAGTGTGCACATTTATATTGTTCCTGGCCGGTTTCGGATTTTCATCCATCGTCAGAGCAAATTCACCAAGTTCATGTAGAGCGTTCACTTCAACGTAATGTTTCTGTTACACTCACACTTATACAACCAACAATATGCACTTGTGCACTTGTATAGAACCAATAAGTGTGAGAGTAACAGAAACATTACGTTGAAGTGAAACTCTCTAGACGAACTTGGTAAATTTGCTCTGACGATGGATGAAAATCCGAAACCGGTCTGAAACTATATAAATATGCATGCTATGACGGATAAAATACCAGAGAAATATCAAGTTAGATTTTTTTTAATTTTTGAAATATTTGGTTCCAATAAACAGGAACCATTTTCTTTTTTCCATTTTTTTCATGCTGAAGAAGGAATTCGGAAGTATTTATTCCTAATGAATATCCTAGATTTTGAAATCGGTCAAGATCGCAACACACTTTCTCATTTACAGTAGCATTCAGAGAAAGTAAAAACTGGGCGTACAGTACTTCCACTACTTATCTTACCGTAATTCCTAAATTCTATTTAACTTACTCAATAGTTAAATTTGTTACTACATGTTTAAAGAAATTACCTTTATCTAGATAAATAAAAAAAAGTCCGATTTTGCTTACTTTATTTATTTAATGTAGTATTATTTTTTATTAAAGTACTGATGCATATAAAAACAAAATTTCACATCAAAAGTATCGATTTCCTTTAAGCTTTGTGTACTAGTAAACGAATCAATAAGTATTATTTTTGTTTGAAACATTTGTTTTTTTTTTGGTGGAGGGGAGGCGATATTGAAAGTCTGTCAGCATGATCAAATTTAAATTTTCACAAACTTTGATGGTTTTAACATACAGTGCTCAGGTATATAAATAAAATCTCCCACCATTATTTTTAAGGCCAATCCAACTAAACATTGTAACGTTCGATTTTTAAAGAAAATTTCTTGATTAAATTGTATTAATTAGAGTAAGAGAAAGTGGTATGAAGGTTTCACACCAGATTTTTTTTTATATACGGCTGAAAAATTATTATAATCTAAATTATTTGAATAATAATTATATAATGTAGTATAAATTTCCCCACAATAATAGAATAATAACCCTAACCTCAGACTACAAAGATATCATAGCACCATTTTTATCTAGAAAATAACATTCTATTAGCTAGTATTAATTTGAAAACAAATTTTGAACAATATTTAGACGGGAAAATTTATTAAGAGCCCAAGCTATATGTTATGGAAATAAACATCGATGTATAAACTTGAAAGGAAAGCTTTATATAGTGAATAACTTTTTAGAAAAAAAACAAAAACATAAAAATAAAAAAAAAACACAAAAAAGCTTTAAAAACTGTATTGTTTTCAACAACATTCAATACAAAAAAAGTTTACTTAAGTTTTGACAGGGTGTGCAATGTATTTGAAAACTTGGAAAGCGTTCCTGGATGTTTACATGTTCTAAATAGCTCATTTTTTTTTTTTTTAAATATTGTATACTATTCCAGCTTACTGGAAGTTGATTATAACAAATTCATTAATTTAATTAAACTAAAAGCAAAACAAAAAAAAGTGAAAATATTGCAATCGTATCAGATATTTGAAATTAACTATTCATCGGAAATACTTTCAAGGTATAAATTTTCGCACACTAAAATACTCATTTTGTTTACGTTCCATAACAATGATACTTTTTAAGGAGATGGGTCGTTAGCCCATCGTCCAACCCCCAACCTGGAGGACCAGAGAATTTGATTTCGGGTTCCTATCCTCTGGACGAGCTGCCTTCACCACGGCTATGAACCTCGTCTGCCCACGTAGGTCATTTAGCGTTACCCAGGGTGCACCACGCGGAGGCGGCCTATCTACACCCCACAAAATACTCACTCGCAAGGTACTGAAGAAGCTGTTTGGCGCCAAGATGGTGGATGGACAGTGGCGCACTAGAACGAATGTAGAATTGTTGTACAAGCTCTACAAAAATGAGAATATAGTGGCCAGTGTAAAACAGGCTAGTTTGAGGTGGTTGGGGCACGTTGAAAGAATGGAAGAACAGCGGCTTTCGAAAAGACTCCTATATGGGAATCCAGGAGGAGCAAGAAAGCAAGGTAGGCCTTATAAGAGGTGGATCAAGGATGTCCAGGAAGACCTCACGGAATTGGGTGTAAGAAGATGGAGAAGAGTGGCAACGGACAGAGACGAGTGGAAGAAAGTTGTTGATGAGGCCCTGCTCCATTTTGGACTGTAGTGCCATTGTAGTAGTAGTAAAATACTCACTAAGTGGCCCTATAACATTTACAATTTGATATTTGAAATATGTTTCCAAGTAAATTGATTTTTGAAATATACGGTTCAACCATCTATGTAATAAAGGTTCTTTAAATGCATGGCTAGATTTTCAAGTTTCTAGAAAATTCGTTAGCATGAAAAACAATTTTTGGGGTCTACTGAGGCCAATTTGGACGTACAGTATTTGAAAAATAGTAATAGATAAAATGCTCCAACACCTCAACGATCAATCCAAATAAAACATCGTTCAAAATACCCTCAACGCTCCTTATTTACTATAAAAATGGAATTTTAATTCCTAGTTTGCCCTAGATCTAAAAAAAAGCTGATGTGAAACGCTCACAAGGCATTCTCTTACTCTAATTTACATTCTTACATAGTCTAGTTTATCGAACTCTAATTTACTTATAACGCTACTTCTTATTATAATTTATTTGTTTAATAGCAATAATAATTAGTTTCATTTTTTTTTGTTTTATTGCGAAAAACTAGGATTTCGATTCCATATTAGCTCATGCATTGATTCCCATGTTTAATACTTTATGGACTGCGCCACCTAACAACATTATGGGCAATACAATTTATAGCTAAAAACTACAGGTCTAAGAAAAGTTTTTTTATTAAATATGAATTCCTTGGAGAAAATTTTATGGGTGCTTAACATCAATTTTTATTTTGTTCCATTCCTACAAACGGCCAAATACAAAATGGCGGACTTATATTTTATCTTGCAGTTCTGCATTATTATCTAATGCCTTCTTTTTCAACAATGGAATAGAAACTCTTAATTTTTTCTATATATCTCACATTAATTATAAAACAGTAAATATTATGTTAAAAATAATTAGATTATTTGTATTTTTTTATAAAAAAATTTAATTGGATAATTTATAAAATATCTACGAAGGAAGAATTAGTAAAAAAATTCTAAACTAGATTTTTCATAGAAATAATTACCTATAAATAATTAGCCAATTACAGTTTAGAAATAAAGGTGTAAATGTGGGCGTGGTCAACATGATAATTCTAAACTTCTGAGTGGCCATATTTACGCCAATATTTCACACTTTCGCTTCTACACTGTGATTGGCTAATTTTATTTCTTTGAAAAACCACTTCAAAATTTTTTTACTAATTTTCCGTCCGTAGATATTTAAAAAATTATCGAATTGGCAATACATAATTTTTATAAAAAATCAAGTTATTTCTAACATAATATTTACTGTTTTATATAATTAATGTGAGCTATAAAGATAAAGCGCAGAAATTTCATGGAAAAAAGGCAAAAGATAATAATGCAGAACTGCAAGATGCATAAGTCTGCCCATTTGGTGGCTTTGCCAAAATTATCGAAGAAATAAGCTACAAATTTTAACTCATACTAAGGGAAAATTGATGTTAAACACAATTTTCACAAAATCTAATTTCACAAAGTTCACATATTAGTTTGAAGAAAATTGTTGGAGTCGTTTTTGAGAAAATAGCAAAAAACTGAAAAATACTTTTCTGTATAAACGCACTTCCGTTCATCCGACTTTTTCCAAACTGAGAATTTCAACAATATACTTAATTAATATTATTTAGATGACAGAATTTTGTGATAAACTGAAATAGCATTTTTGAGGTAAATTCAACCACTCGCCTCCCCCAAAAGTGCCCTTAAATGAATTTTTCCAGAGAAATGTTTCAAATAAAAGTTGTAGAACTTTGAATTTGTATTTTGTGTGTGTAGCTTAATTTTATGTGTGTTTATGTTATTTTTTATGTGTGTAGCTTAATGAAAATCGTTGGAGCCATTTTTGAGAAAATTGCTAAATTGAACAAAGCTTTTAGTAAAGAGGTACTTCCGGTTCAGGAATTTTGACAAATATCTTACTATCGGATCGCAGATGATATCTAAACGGAATATTATGATGAACTTGGTGAGATATATATTTTTCTTTTTATAGCAATACTGTTGACAGGGAAAGGAGTAGCTAAGTGGTTAGCGTACTGGATTCCCACGCGAATGACCCGGGTTCGAGTCCAGCTGTGCTACCATTAGATTTTTTACTTCCTAGGAGCCTCTACAGCTCACTGTCGGTGAGAGGAGGCCGGCAATGCACTGAGAAGGCTCCGGGCGCCAATGACCATAGATGTTGATGCTCGGAAATTAAATTAAAAAAAAATAAATATATATATATATATACTGTTCACAAAAACACACACACACACACATAGACCCTTTTCTAAAAACCACTTTTTTGGTCTCAGGGGACCTTAAAACGTGTATTTCTAGTGAAAACTCGATATCGAAAATTTGACACGAATACAATACTTCCTCTTACTAGGAGTAAGAGAAAGTAAAAACTTGTATACTCAAAATTCCTCTACAGCAGTACAACCCAAATCTTCTAACGTCCTTTACTGTCCCGAAATAACATTTTATTCCCAAAGGAAACAGAAGAGAATATAGCCTCTTCATCCACTATTAACATGGCACAATGACAGAAGTGAAATTATGTGTTAATATAATGGAATGCCAGTACTGAGTACCTTCCTCAGTGAAAATATTCGCAAATATTTAAGACTTACTTATTTTTATTATTTATACCCTTATTTACTTTACTTATGCCTAGCTAAAGTTGCAGTTGCAAACTTGAATATATAAATAAAACGTGTAAATTTAATGAAGTACATTATCAATAAACATTTAAAAATTATCGAAGAAATAAGCTACAAATTTTAATAAAGTTCAAAGAATAATTATATAATACATTGCGCAACCCAAATAAGGCGGAATCTACTTAAGATAAAGACCGACAAAAAAATAAAAGTACAAACAGGGTAATTTTATTGTATTGATAATACAATATTGACTTGATAATATAATATTAAATATAAAACAATGGTTTGATCATATTATATTTGATCAGTGTCCTCGTGATAAGTAATATCTATATATTGTGGATTATGCCAAGTAAATCCACAATAATGGGCTCAGCTAATAAAAAACAGCCATATTTGTTGGATCAATGCCCTTGCGGTAGAGTAAATACGTCATTCTAGTTTATAATCAAGTATTATCAATTGGTTTAAAAATCTGTACTGAAACACTCATAGCACTTTCTCTTACTGCTAAGAGAATACGATTATTATATAAAAGGAAGTTTAATGAAAAACTTCTAATTGTATACATTTGTTCTAACATAATTAGAATTGGTAATGAGAGCGCCGTTAACATTGAAAAAAATAAATATATAACATTTGAATTTAACGCCATAAACTCCTGAGAAGTACCTAATCAATTGTTTTGGAAACATTTTGCAAATAAAAGAGAAAAAATTTTATCTGTGCGGTTGGTATTTCAAGTTTAAGGGCAAGTGCGCATTAGGCGGCCTGGTAGCCGCGACCAGGCCACTGAGATCTATTGGTGTCTGAGAATAACCGTGCACTTAGCGATAAGCGGCTAACCGCCCACTCTGACCACCGCGGCCAGCGAGGTCCCTCGCGGCATACACGCGGCCAGTGGGCAGGCGTGCCACCGAGAATCATTCCATTTGTTAGAAATCAATCGGAGCGAGCGCATTAGCCGCGGCGGCCAATACGTTTTGCTAGCACAGAGTGCTAGCATGTGAAATGAACTGACTATATTGGCCGCCAGGTTTGGCCGCCATACTAACCACTATCATCCGTTTAATGCGCACTTGCCCAAAAGCAAATCGTTTTAGTCGTTTTCCAGCAAATTCAAATACAATATGGCCGCATTTCTGGTTGACTGATTTTCTTCAAATTTGGAAATCTAGCAATACTTCTAATATCGCTAAATTACTATTATATAGGTAATACATTGTACATTAGAAGAAAACTTAACGCTAATTGTTTCACAAGAACCTCTTCAAAAAAGCAATTTACCCGAGAAAACGTTGCAAATAAAATTCGAAATTCAAAGAAAATCATCTGAGTTTCATGAAAATTACGAAGAACTGGAAAAAAACCATTCAGTATAGTCGCACTTCCGTTTGATAAATTTTGCTCGAAAACTTCGTAGGAGAAGCTTTAATTGTAGTACTACACGGAAAATCAAGTTTGAGCTTATCGCGATTTTCCCTTTTTTGCGATATTTTGTTCACATAACACATACACATACAGACCATTCAGTAAAAATATTTTCTTTTTTTTTTTTGTACTCAGCGAACTTCAAAACATGTATTTCCGGTGAAACTCAGTTTCGAACATTTGACAAGATCGCAATACTTTTTCTTACAATATTTTATCTAGTCAAAAAAATAATATACATATAATGGTAGTACATTCTGGCCCACCACACATAGAATATGAAGACAATCTAGTACAGCAGACAGCGCTTTCATTAAACCCCAATAATATTGATATCTGACGTCACAGTTTACCCCAGAATCCGATAGAAAATTTGACACAATACCAATATTTATTCCTACAGCATTAGGAGCAAATAAAAACTGATCAATATTTACATTATATTCAAAATAACTTCATTTTTGATGGACAAATTTAGAAATGATGTGCCAGCAATTTTGTGTTCGATACTGAAGCACAACCATAATATGAAGAGCGATTTTCAATAAAAAAAAACTAGCACCTTAATAAATTAATAATCCTGTGATATATTACTTGTAACACCTGGCGGCAGTCATCGTTTAGTGATTATTTTATAAATAGGTCAGCTATTTTATGATTAATTATTATTATTACTATTTTTCTTTCAGTAAAAAATGATTTATGTAATCAGTTCGTAAAGTGACAATTTTTAAATCGATCCGATAATACGCTACATTAATCGCATTAAAATGATGTCTACAACTACTTGAAATACAATAATGTACATGTTTTGGATTAGTTAATCATTTTTAGAAAGTTAATTATAAATTTTTACTTTTTCTAACTGCTGCAAGAGAAAATATTCCATTCGGAACCATATTTTCGCAATTAAGTTATCATTTAATTCGAATCTAATGAGATAAATATAAACCTATTACTTTTATTAGAAAATTTCTTTCCATTGTAATTAATTTATAGTTCTGAGGAAACTAAGACATTAAATACGTTATTGGGTTTGTTTGAAGTTAATAGTGTTGAACTACGATGCAGTCACTTCATCAAGTACTTACTACCTGGTCATGTACCTCCACCACTTATGTATTTATTTTAGGACGCAACTGAATAACAAGTTTGAAGACAATTTATCAATTTCATAATATATTATATTAATGAGAAAGCTGTGTGAGCTTTTTCCCAATAGTGGTTTAGTCAGGTGAAAGTGCAGGGTTTCCAGTTACAGGCAAATTTAGTTAATTTTCTATTCTCAAAAGCAAGGCTTTAAAGGAAACCTTTAGGCTGTCATTACATAACGCTTTGAGGGAATAAAACTTAAATTGACCTTACGTTTATGAATTTGAATAGAAAGTTTATACCCGTGGTTTTGTTAAATTGTTCGATGGTTAAGAACACTTGATTCCGCTCTTGAAGAGTAGTAAGTCCAGCATAACCTCTGGCTACATGGATTTTAATCAATAAATCTAATATTCCTTTTAGAAACTAGTTAAAAAAAAATGATTATTACATACAGATTCATTAATGTTAATTTTCCTTTAGCTAGAATATCATAATTATCTTAATTAATACTTAATTAAATTAATGGCTATTTAAAACTATTTACAAAAAGTTGTCGAAATATTGAATTCTAGAATTGAAAAAGCTGGTTCACCAACAAAGATTAAAATTATCAGCCCATAAAAAGCTGGCATTCTTCAGTTAAATAACGCCGAACTTATTTCGATTCTAAGGGTTCTAATTGTTGATTAATATTGAGGAGATTACATTAATACAGGAATTTGGTAGAAATCTACAAAACAAGCCGATTGAAACGGCGACAATATATCCGTCAGGTTTAGCCTAATAATAACAGATGAACTACTGTAAAAATGGGTAAAAGATTGAGGCTGAACTGTTTGGGCCTGGGATTACAAAACTCGGAATCTTTAGACCAATTTCCCAGCATCTTCTAGACGGAAATCCTGACAGTTGGAAGATAAGACCGATTCAATGTCGAAAGGGACTATCGGATTCAAAAGATAGTAATCCCATCTAATGCCCAGATCGCCATTAAAGCACTAAACTCATCTGTCATCAATAAAAAATTATATCGGAAGTCCTCGGCTAAATCGATGGCCTGGGAGGGAACAAGAAAGTTAACCTATTTTTGGTGCCAGAGCATGTTGACATTAGAAGATAATGAAATAGCCAAGATCCTGGCAAGGAATGTTGCTGCATCCCATTTAATAGGGCCGGTAGTTGCTAAATTTTGGTGAGATAAACCCCAGTCCCTAGTAACGGAAGGATAAAAGCTTAGTAGCGGAGAGGAAATCAATAGAGTATGGCTCCCCAGTTCTTTTCTAGGACTGAGGATGCCAAGACTTGTCTGGGTGAAAACAACTGCGATGGGCTGTGTAATTGTTGACATCGGATGTTTACGGCTTTCTTCAGGGAGCATTGCAGGCTCAAGAGGCACCAGAAGAAGTTGGACTTGGAATGTGATTGTAACTGTAGATTCTGTGGAAAGAAGGAGAACATTCCAATACATCTTCTGATGTACTGCCATACATACTATTATCCAGAGATGGTACCAATCAAATGTTGGAGGAAGACATCCTCCTATCTCGCACCTTCCCAGATTCCTTCGGAGGACCTACTGGAATTCCTCGGAGCAATTTACTTGAAAAGAGTGGTGTTGGTTGAGATATCTCATCTAGGTAGGGGGCACAATAGACCACTTTTGGTCAAAGTGCTTTGTAGCTCTTAAAAAAAATCATTTTACATTACAAAATATATTTCAAAAGTGAAAACTGAAAATGAACATTTTACTTATTAAAAGAAAGATATTTTAGAAGGAAACCTTAATATCATCTTTGAGCGTAAATTGAATTCAAGTGAAAGTGTAGTAAATTGAATTCAGCAAAGCATGCTGAATTTTAATTAATTGGAAATTAAAGAACTCCTTCAGTACTTTGCTAATTAAAAGCAGTGATAACTTTTATATTATAAATATTCAGAAGTAGAGATAAGTAGACAAGAAGTTTTTATAAGTAAACAAAAAGTAATTTTAGGGAATTAAATAAATGATCCACATCCATGATGATCTGTCTCAATTCCGTTATATTTTTACATTTCTAAAAAAGAATATTTAAAGTCAATATTTCAGCAAGGAAATGAAACTATTGCCTCCTATAAGGAAAGGATACTAAAATAGAAACGAGGATTGTTTTTGGTTCCGATGGTCAGATTGTTAGATACAATCCTTACATGTATAATTATTAAAAATCAAATTTCATCACAAGAACAAGATACAAATTTTAGCAGTAAAATATATAACTCGATACATACATTATGGCATGATTAAACCCGCTCTGAGCTCCTCCCCTACTATTACACTAATTCTGTTTCCTTTTCACGTGCGAACAGCACAATGAAATTTCACCAAATTAGCATTTAACAGACACGTGACCTAACTTGAAAAAATGGTGGCATTAGAAAATGTAAAAAGAGTTAAGTTGAAGTTTAATGATTTTTTTAAACGTTTTTTTTTTTTACTTTTAAAACGATTTCAATATATTGCATACGTGGTAAATTTTGAAAATTTAATTTTTTCCGAAAAGGTAGACATATTTAATTTATTACAAATTAATAACACCTCCATATCAGGTTCACTAATTCTAATCTATTGTCCGTGGTTGTATTCCAACGTATTTTTTAGTTACAAAAGCCTGGGCAAAATTTCAGTTAAATACTTTATGCGCTACTGTTTAATATGCACAACCCAAAAAACCACAATATGTCACACTGAATATGTCGGGGATTTCAGAGTATCTCTGTTTGGACCAAAATGTTTTAAACTCTTTTCAATTGGTTAAACATTTATAAGTGGTGGGAGATTTTTCGCTATGAGAAGTTTATCACTGTTCAATTTATTATTTTTTTTGTTCCCTGTTTTAGTAATTTAATTATAACAATAAAGAAAAATATGATATGAAACACTCACACGGCTTTTTCTTAATACAATTATTCAATAAGCAATTTCTTCAAATTATAAGTGATTAGTTTCTTTTAAACAATAAGGTTCTTTCAAAACCTACTCTTTCTAAAAGCAGACTATGATCTTAGATTATACTGAATTCTCAACACTTACATAGAATATTCTTGTTTTATTTTTCATGTAATTTTCTGAGGAAGGACACCTAAAGGGTACGAAACCTCGAAATATTAATAAAAAAAATTAGTGTGAAACACACTATTTCCTCTTTCTGCTGTCATAAAAATTACGTATAAAATTCGAAATTCAAATTAAACTTTAAATTTTACTTATTTACACTAATATAACTATAGAGGGGCTTTTAGGACAAATATCTATCCAGGAGGTAGTGCAATGGATTGCATTGTAAACCCCAATAATAGTGCATAAACAACATCGAGAAATTTAACGATGTAATTTCAACAGAATTGGCTACCTAAAATAAATTTAAGTTATAGGTTTACAATTACTTATTTCTACATTCCAAGTTTAAAGGAAATCGAGAAAATTCAAACCAAGGAATTTTCAGAATGAGGAAACCTCAAAAACCAATTCTGTAAAGACGCACTTCCGGTTAACCGATTTTCTTCATATTTAAAATTAAAGCATTGCTTTTAATGCATATTAATACTTTATGGATGGTAGAACGATACATTGTACTGGGAAAATGTTTCAAATAAAAGAGAGAGAAACACTTTATTCGTAAAGAATTGTCAGTGGGGCTGCTCGACAATGTCAAGTTGCTAACACACAGTTTACCAATCAATCGAACTGACATAAACAAAGAAAGAGGAAATAATAACATTATTACACAGATTCAATCATTAAACAGATAATTTTTGTTTTGTTATTTTTTCCACTTTTTGGCCACAAACGTGTGTACGCGTCATAAGAAATTATTCTAACTGTAGATGTGGTGATTAATGATGGCTAGAGAGTCTATAATAATCTCCTCCGTTAGCCTCGGTAATATATTCCGGGTCTATACCGACCTCGTCCTAAAATTCCACCGTTTTTTTGGGAATAGTCCCCCGAGCACCAAACCATAGACCACCCACTTTATAGTCCCGTTCCCCAAACCTATCTCTATACTTCTCGGAGAGATATGTAATACATTTGCCATAAATGGCACGCTTTTCTGTGTCGACCTTATCCTCCTGCTGTGGACCGTTATTTTCATAACGCACCGTCGGATCAATGATGTACGCTAGTCTGCTGTCCCTTTTAAAGGCCACTATATCTGCATACCGCGCAGAGCCCTCATCATGAACAGCGTACACTTCCTCAAAGCAGGTATAATCAAGTACCCTAAGAGACTCTGTGATGCCGCCTAGTCACGAGGAGCATATTGTCTGGACAACTTCCGAACACATGTGCCGGTGTTTCATTCTCTCTACCGCATTTGCGGCAGAGAGGCCCAATATCTCCAGCTGATCTCTTGGCAACTCCGGGAACGCCCTTGAGTGGAGCCTAAATTATGTTTAATTTTATCGCGTTGGTCCACTCCGAGCCTGAGAGCACTTGCTTATTGTAGATGTACTTATTAACTTTAAGAAGTGACAGGCTCCTATCCCTTGCCATTTGCACTTTATCCATTCGTTAATGGACTCTTCTCTCAGTGACTGGCGAATCCTTTTCACCAGGATAAGGTCCTGGATGTCCTCCACCTCAATGCTGAGGCGGTTGACACATTGGCCAACTTCCAACTCAAGGTCAAAAATCCCTTGAAAATGAGGGTCTCGAACTTTACCGAGTTTCTGGGCAATGCACAGCTGTTGCAGTGGTGCCTCCCACTCACACCTAAATATTAGATAGTTTAAAGAAAATTTTTATATCCGTTTTAAAAAAACCATGAGAAACTGAAACCATCATTCAATAAGTCTCACTTCCGGTTGATAGATTTTGCCCGAAACCTTTGTGTCAGGTGCAGTGGTTGTAATAACGGAATACCAAATTTGATATTCATGCATTTTTTTCATTAATGATCTATTTTCTTCACAAAAAAAGAAAAAAACAAAAGAGACAATTCGCTGAAAATATTTTTTCGTACTCAGGGGCCTCAAGACATGTATTTCCGGTGAAAACTCAATTTTGAAAATTTGACACAATCTTAATACTTCCTTCACCAGCAATCAAAGAAAAGGAAAATTATTATAAAAATATGGAAGCTGGAAAAATAATTTTTATTGCATAACATACGTATCTGCGAATGATAAATCAGAGAATGGTAAACAATGTTTCAATCCTTAAGATATTTGCATTTCCCAGAAGATTTAAGAAGAAAAATGGTAATATTGTATGCTTGGTTTGAGAAATTGTTTGGCTGAAAATGACAGAACACACGCCCGTGCTATAAACTAGTTAGCACGCACACAAAAAAAAAAAAAATTAAGAACCTGACAATGATATATTATGTTGGTAAATATAGCGTTATGTATGTTTGTATATACATACGTGTGAAAACATTTGTGCGGTAATTGTATCAAGCAGGTCATAATGGTACTTGGAGTGTTATTGGATTTTTTTTTTATTTTTATTTTTTATCATCAGGAGATAAAATGATTTTACTGTACTGACTGTTTAGTGGAAGGGGAGTGAATAGAGTCGTTAGTGAGGTGGTTGACGAGTATAGGGACCCCCATGGACTCAATAACAATGCAAATTCCAGTACTCGTTTTATTCAGGGAATTGTGTTTAGAGGCTACAGTGGGAACATCATGACGGCCGTTATCTCTCTCTCTAAACTTCAGTCTAATATCCAGACCTCGGTATTTGACAATTTGGGTAAATATTTCCTTCCCAGTATTCCCCTTTCTTTTCACACAATTTTATAAATTGTTCACATTTTTCAGCTATTATAATAGATCAATACAGCTCGTCTTCTTTAAACTAGATATTCTATGATGGAAAATTAAAGACCTATTGAATTCGTAATCTACTTTTATTGCACCTAAATCCAAATCAGAATAGCATCAATTTGAGATCCTCTGAATTCCAACATTATGTTTTTATAAGGCTCGGTGAGAGTTAGCCTTTTAGAGCTAAATAGAAATAAATGTTGTGAAACACTCACTTGACTTTCTCTCACTGCAGTTAATAGAATTATAAAATTGACCAATTTTGTTTAAACTCTGAATTTATTTTTTTATAACCTTGGCTCCGGTAGTCATTTCAGAGTATTTTAAGTGTAGTCCAGAAGACACATAAAAAGCAATTGAAATTTAATGCCATTAATTCTCCTAGAATAAGTTTTCTCCAAAAAATCTTTTTAAAGAATGTTATAGAATACTTTGTACTGAAGTGGTACTTTAGAGGAAAGCATAATGCTACCGTGCCCTGGGAACACCCCCCAAAACAAATCAATTTTCCCGTGAAAAGAGTGAAATAAGAAAGTGATAATAATAATAATAATAATAATAATCTTTATTTATCTTTATTTCTACATACACTTGTATGAACAAGACATGTCAATATATTAAACAATCTAATAACAACTTTTTTACAAAGCAATTCTATGTAAGTAAATCATCCAAATCATATATTACTCTATCCAGGAGCATAGTTTTTAGTTTAGATTTAAACAATTTCATTGTTGGTGAAGGTGAAATTTCATTTGCATGTGCATTAAATATTTTCCTTTCCATAAATAAATAAATAAGATGTCAAAAATGAGTGGTTTGCTTGAGGAAAAGAAAAGTGGTCACGGTGCCGAGTATTATATTTATGGTTGAAGGTGTTGTAATTATTTTTAATTTTGTAGAACCATGAAAAGATGGAAAAAATATAAAGAGCTGGAATCGTGAGGATTTGGTTATTTTTAAAATGCAACCTGGAGCTTTCGTTGGGTGTTGCTTTAAACCATAGCACGAATAGCTCTTTTACTACTTTCAAGGCCTCGAAATTGAGGATTAGAGTTAATTTTTTCAAGCGAAATACTATGCTCGAAAGTATAGGAGCCAGTGAACCAGATAGATATTTATGTGTGTAGATAGTAGTTCAAAGCAAATTTGTTTAAATTCATCTTCGAGAAAATAACGGAAAACTGGAGAGAAAAAAGAAATTCAGTATTGTTTCACCTCCGATTGATGGATTTTCCCTTGAAATCTGAACATCTGATTAGGTGGTAGTACCACCTATAACGAAATAAATGATGGCTGATTTCAGGCCTACAAAATTCCTACATAAATATAACTTATATAATTAATCCTAAGCTTATCCCTAAGAATATTAGAACTTAGTAGTAATAGGGAAATTCCCCTATACCATTAACCAAGATCCTAAATTAAATTTAATTCCAAGAAAACCAGATATTAAGGAACGAATAACATTTCATTAGCAAAATCAAGTAATCAATAATTTTGACACATTAAATAACACTAAATTTAGCTCTCCTGATTTCTGGAAATATATATATATATATAAATATAATAATTTAATTAACCCTGATATAAAAAGTAAGTGGAACATCAAGTTTGAGCTGATTGCGAATTTTCATTTTTGACACGATCGCAATACATGCTTTTACAACAAAGGAGTAAGAAAATGTAAAAAAAACAAAAAAAAAACGAACATACACAGAAAATACAAATTTTTCAGGTTTTTTCTTTCTCTTACCAGGAAGTGTTGCCATCATGTCAACTTTTTACCAAAGATACGTGTATTCGAATCCTCCTGAGAAAGAGAGGAATGTTCTCAGCGAATACGCTCAGTGTTTATGATTCCAGCCCATGTGTAAATAAAATAAAAATATATTGAATGCATAGCTAGAATTCCAAGTTTGAAGGGATCGGTTAACCATAACTGCGACATTACAGAATAGGTTTGTTTTTGTGTGTGTTATTTTCCATAAAACATTGAAAAAGATCAAACAATTTTCTTAATACTTCGAATGCTTACAGCACATATTTGAAACATATTTTTATTTGAAAAATATTTCGGAAAATTGATTACAAAGGAAATTCTGGGAAATCTATATTATATTTCATTAGTTACTAGGTGGTGTGCCCTAAACATTGGCTCTTTGCAAAATGATGTGAGCTGGTTAATAAAAGCTAGAGGAGAATTAATTGTAAATTATAAACGTTACCCTTTTTAAAACCATCAAACTTTTTTTTTTTTTTTTTTTTTTTTTTTACTTTCTTTTACTCCTAATAATTTCGCTGTATAAACCTTTTACAGCAGAAGGACATCTATCATCGTCAGGCGAACGCTTAAAGGGTTTCGCTTAATATGATTTAAAAAAGGCGAGCGATCCACGTCCACATTCTGAATTAAAAAGTTATTTAAACGGTACTCTATTATTCTTCATTATTATCGCTGTTATTACAATTATAAAAAATACAAATGTTGTTGTATAAAATTATAATCAGTATTATTATTATCATCTTTTGGCATCACGACATTGCGGAAAAGCTAAGTAAAGGGGTGGCAACAGCACAACCTCTGCACAGTTCACGTCACCTATCCCTTCACTTCTTAGGTTCAGCAGAATACAGATCTCCATCTTCCTCATGAGTCTCTCATAGCGCAACCAGCCATAAAGTGTGCTTACAATTCAGCTACAGTTTAAAAATGCAAGCACTATCCTGGCGTATCAAGAAGGACTAGTTGCTGTGCTTCGCCGACAAGCGACAATGGAAGTTCCAGTCGGCCGGTGGCCTCAATTGTAGCTTTAGGAATGAGGCCGTTAGAGGAAATTATCACGGATGTCACCCTCACCCTCTCCACTCTGTAGAGGTCTTTAAGCTCGACCACGGTCCTGATATTTGCTAATTTTGTGACCGTAGGTGGAGTTTGTATTCCCTCATTCGGGACCGCTACATCCACTAACTCCGCCACTTTCTTTCCCATATCAATCATTAATATATCAGTCCTTGCGGTGCATGAAAGCACGATCTGTGACTAAAGCCTGGACCCAGTATATCTTGAGGGGCCCAACCTGCAACAGCTCACTAGGCTTGTACTTGTAATATGGCACCATGGTACTTGACCGTCTCTCTTAAGGCACCATGTTGACGGCCAAGGCCTGGTGATACAGCTTGGCCACATGTTATGCCTCCTCAAATACTCGGACCCTGCAAGAGCACCACATCCACCCGTAATATGCTGGATAGACTCAATTGCCTCAAAGCACAACCGACTCCTATCCGCGTGCTCTTTCCGACTCCTCCTCCTTCAGCACGTGCCCAGGATAGGACCTAGTCGGTGTCACCTGATCCTGAATGGCAAACAGGAAGCCTTCATTCTCCGCGAAAAGATGCCCAGACCTCAGCCAGTGAGTTGATAGCTCCTTGTCTATAAGTGGATCATTTAGGTGATTATAGAATCTGCCATGCAGCTCCTTGCACTTCCACTCATTTGTGCACTCCTGACGTCCCAGTACCACCGGGTCCTCAGAACTTCCGAGATTCAGCGATGTGAGCCTTACGTCCATCTCCTAAGGCGCTATATAAACTTATTCTACTTACTGGAAGTAGCGCCGCATGTTAACTTCCTGTCTCCGGCACAGCTCCTCAACATTCAAGACACCGCGGCCACCCTCTCGCCTGGACAAATACATCTTCGCGACAGATGATATTGGATGGCGCATTCCGCATCTGTCATCTTTGTACGAATCATCCTATCAACTTCTTGGAGCGAGGTATTAGACCACTTCAGGATCCCAAAGCTGTAAGATAGTGCAGGTATGGCCCATGTGTTAACATCTTTTATCTTTAGCTTTCCAGATAAGTGGGTTCCCAGCACTAAACGCAACCTCTTTTTAAAAGTCCCTAGCACTTCTTTTACTATAGGACATCGTCCTATATATAAATAACTAGCTAATCGCCACGCTTCGCTGTAGCTCAGTCTGATTTTTAGGAAAGTAAATAGAAGTATTAATATTCATATTCATCAATTTTTTACCTACTAATCGTGTACCATTGCATAACTTTGGCTGATTGATGTTTCGGAGTAATATAATTGGCACTCCAATTTTCAAATTTGGAACGTGAGATGGTAATCCGGGAACATCGAGTGAATTAAGAAATACCATTGGAAAATTCACTACTTCACTGTGGTCCCTCACGGAGTCAGTGGGTTTGTATGTCACTCTTTCACCAGCGATTCTGTTTAGAATAATGTTGTTCATATCGAGTACGTCGACATTTTTAGCAGCTAGAATGGCTCTTCCGTTTAACCATGCGTGATTATGATAATTTGTTTCGATGCTTTGGAATACCTTGTCTACTAATTTTTCTTTTGAATGCACAATATTGCAGAAATTAGAAGGGAAGGTGATTTTTCCTGTTTCTGGATTTGTACATGCAGTGCCGTTACAGACTTCGAGTAATTGTCTTGAAAATATGGCAGCTGTTGGATCGTTTTGAAGTTGAACTCTCATATTCGTTGTTAAATGAATTGGTTTTAATGTGCTCCAAAGAGTTGAATATTTCAAGCACGCATGCAATTCATCAGCTGATGTTGAGCGAGGTATTACTGGAAGCGTTTACCTGAAGGCACCGGATGGTAACACCAATGCTTCACCAAATGGAAACTGACTATTTCGCCAGTCTTTCAATGTATTTATTGTATCCGCATTTGAGATTCGATCTGAATGATCACTATGTAATGCTTCCAATGACTTCTTGTGAGCCATTGTAACTCATCCCATACAATGATTATTTGCACGCCCGAAGAGCCTTCCCCGTTCCTGATGTTTTAGAAATGTTACATGTTGGGTTTTCTGTGAAGTGCATGTTTAAGTCATGACAGTTTAAGAGCTGAATGCGCTGTTCTACCTTCTTCCATCAACGTAGCAGCAATACCTGAAAAAGCAAGTGCTAACGCAATATGGCCGTTTGAACGGGTTTTAGCTCGGAATTTCTCGTTTCCGTAGGAACTTCGAAATAGAGGTACTTATAAGTAGTTGAGATAGAGGTTCAGAGAGCGGGCCACCATCGCAAAGCGTCTGTGTCTGTCTATTTCTGCCAACCTTTATTATTAATAATAATAATATGATGATGATGATTATTATTATTATTATTTTATTATTATTATCATTATTATTGTTATTATTTTTTTTTTATTTTTTTATTTATTTAAGGCGTCTCAACATCTGTGGTCATTTGCGCCCGGAGCCTTCTCAGTGCACTGCCGGCCTCCGGACAGTGTTCTCCCGTTACAGACAACACTGTCCATCACCGGACAGTGGGCTGTAGGCGCTCCTAGGAAGAGAAAATCTAAGGGCAGCACGGCTGGATTCGAACCCGTGATCTCCGCGTTGCTAGTCCAGCGCGCTACCACTGAGCTAATCCCTTCCCTTTATCATTATTATTATTATTATAATTTTTGTCTATTGAAGGCTATCTAATGACATGACATCTGGGAATATCCCAGTGCGTCATCTGACTAAAAATTTAAAAATGAATATTACAATTCTGGTACAGTTTACGACGATGGATTTCTGTATAGAGGTAACTAATTTTTTTCGCATAGCGCTTTAGACTTCAAATCACTTGACAGGAATTTCAAAACAATCCTGTTGATGGACAGATATTGATGGAAAAATGTTCGTTCACATGCCCTCGTTCACATACGCTTAACATTCTTGAAAATTTTCAATTTTAGTGCTCTGAATAAGGTGAGTGTTCGGAATACCAATTTCAATGAAAAATGCGATTTCTTTTTTTATTTCTATAGGGGGTACAATATCCGGCCTATAGTAATGACCATACTGTCATAATATAACCTTATTATTGTTACTTTATTTCCTGCTATTGCGGTTGAATACCGAGCAAAGGTATTAATTATGAACCGCAACCTTTGCGCTAACTCCTCCCTAACCCTGGTGTCTAATATCCAGATCTAGTATTTGATAATTTGGTAAGTTTTTCCTTGCCATCTTAGTTTTTTACCATTACAATTCATATTAGGAAAATGCTAATTTAATAATTGGAAATATCAATTAAAAATTCAAAATTAATAGAAAATTTGGTCAATATTTTTATTATATAATTGGATAAAGAAAGCCGTATAAGTATATCGCAATAGATTCTCTTAAACTAATTGCTTTTTCATTTTCTCTTACACCAAACGATCCTGTCCAGTTTCCGAAATTAACTTATAGCAGGAAATACTGTTATACTGTGACATGGGTAATACTGTAATACTGTGACAGGAAATATCCTGTCCGATCATATAGTAACAATGAGGCGGATGATAAAAAACTTATAAAGCTACTGTGAAAAATGGAACTTGCAGGTGAACCGTAACAAATCAAAAAACGTAATTTTTAAACCGCACAACGGAAAAAACAGCAAAAACTGAAAAGTGGTTCTATCAGAACAATTTAATTGAAATAGTAAAAGAATATGATTATTTTGGAGTTAAATTCACGTCAAATTTAAATTTCGGCAACCACTTACAAGATAAGATAAGTAAAGCTAAAATAGCATTAAATTTTATAGTATTCTGTGTTCAAATAAGAGTAATTACGGCAAAAAGTTGCAAATATTTTGCTTAGGCTTCATCTCGTGTAATAATGTCTTGTGGTGCTCAAGTTTGGGGTTGGAGGCAATATGAATTGCTAGAAAAGTGTCAGAGAATGTTTATAAAGAGAATTCACTGTCTACCGATAACCACACCAAATTATGTTTTATTATTAGAAAGTAAAGTAATAGCATGTTTGCGTACACCTTCCGCCTTCATTTGAAATACATTAAAAAAATTGTAAATGTTATGGATAGCAACCGGTTGCCAAAAATATTAGCCACGTCAATAATAAACAAAAAGATTTGTTGGGCTAAAGAATGGCTGAGGCTTTTAAATTAATTCAATTTGATTAATGCTACTAATACTGGTGTGAGGCAGTGGGTTGATCTGTCTGATGCTTTGTTAGAATGTATAATTAACAAGAAACATAAGCAGTTGCTACCCAAAGCGCAAGGCAGCTCAAACCATTTATTGTATCCGCAATTGAGATTCGATCTGAATGATCACTATCTAAATCTGGATAATTTTCTGATTGCAAAATTGATTATTAAGGTAAAGTCAGAGATGCTGAATCTCCCCTTGCAAACGTCATGCTTCACCATTCTGTCCAGTGTGCAATATGAATGTAAGGGAGGATCTCTTTCACATTCTACTTGAATATCCTGGCCTATGTCAACTCAGAGAGCATTATCTGGATAAGACTGTTTTGGTGGCAGAGGAGGGGATGCGTGTGATCAATGTGGTGGCTGTGACTGGGGGGGGGGTCCTCTTGCTTACTATGTAAAGAAAGCCTATGAATTGAGAAAGGAAAAAAAAAATTATTTAACCGATGAATACTGAACCCATTTAAATGTTGCAGTGTTTATTCATTTAAATTGTTGAATAATTCAATTATTTGTTTCTTTGCTATTTGTTATATTTTGATATTGTTATCTGTTATTTATTACGTTTTAAGTAGTGTGGAACTCATCTGACGGTCTTATGGCCATTGGTTTATTACTAGCACTGATCTTATATGCATTAATTCAATAAACGTAATTATATAAAAAACTTATAACAGGAAATACATGTTTTGAGCTCTTCTGAGTACGAAAAAATGATTTAGCGAATGGTCTGTGTTTGTGTACGGCTCTGTGTGCATGTATAAACAAAATATTTCAAAACCAGAAGATTTGCCGGAAGCTCAGACTTGGTAATCCATTTAGATACAAACAACACATCTATCATGAAGGTTTCGGACAAAATCCATTAACTGGAAGTGCAAACTTTACTATATTTTATTTATTTAGATTTGGAGGATTTTATCGAAAATCAAGGATTTCTTTTCCCCAAATTTGTTATACTATCTGATTAAGCCATATTATTTATTTATTTTTTTTGATACTTTCAAAAGAAAAATTGATTTTTTTGGTTGGGTTATATTTTTTTAATAAAACTCGTGTTGATGCACCAGACTTATACATTAACAATAATTAATGATAATTAAAAAAAAGAAATTATTTGATTTCTTTTTTTTTCTTTTAATTTTTAATCGAAACAAGAACCTTGTATAACCAGTGTGATGGTAAATTGTATGCGGCGTCTAATCTGTGTGTGTATTTCTGTCTGACAATTGGTGTAAACAAATTTGTTGTGCACCAGCATACCTTTCATAACAGTCGTAGTTGTTGTTTGTTAACGGTGATGTTTCCCCAAGGTACATGTTATGCTTGTAGTTTATCGCCCACTTGTTTAGAGAAACGAGCAACCCCTCTACCCTCTACCCACAGCCTCTTCGGTACTGTGTATCATTTGGTTAAAAAGTAGTATGTATATATACAAAGGTAACGACGACTTGAAAATGAAATGAAATTACTTTATCCACTACTCTTTTGAACAATATCCCATGTTATTTTTTGATCTATTTATTTACAATGTTGTCATACTTTTAAAATTTAATTTTCTACATAAATACAGTTTATAGTGTTACGGCGGCTGAACAGTATATTTTTCGTTTGTCTCTTTTTGTTTTTCTGTTTTGTTTATTTTTGTGTTTTCTGTTTTTCTAAATAAACACGTCTGAGTTTATAATTTTTAATTTTAAATATACCAAAAAAAAAAAAAATTCACCTAGTGGCAAACATAATAACTACAATTAGCATCTTAGTCTACATTTTTAAACCATCAACTAGTTGAGCCAAGAACGCACACGCATAAGAACATTAATGTGCCAACACTTTATTCAGCGAGTAATATTACAAAAAAAAAAATCTTCCCAATATGTAACTCATTCATAAATGTATAAGTTATTTCTAATAGTATCTTAGCATTTTATCTGAATTAAGTCTTCCACAGCAAAGAAAAAAATATATAAGTAAAATGATGCATCCACGTGGGAAAAGGCAACAACAATGATCAAATTCTTTCTTAAATTTCGAAATTCGCAATATAAAAAAAAACATATACACCATCTACTTTATAAAAACTGACAGCATTTTTTTAAGATAAAATCAACTATAAAATAATTACTTTCCAATTATAATTAATGCAAATATTTAAAACCCCATTTTCAACATTATCTGGGCTCCAGGTATTTTTCTGAAAGACTGGAAACTTACATCATAGTTCCTATACTTAAACCAAAAAAGGCTCGGAACAATAGCGACTCTTATCGTCCCATCTCCTTATCATCATGCTTACTTAAAACATTCGAGAGAATGTGCCCGATTAGAATGATATTTAGAGAATAAGAATCTTCTTCCAGCCACACAATATGGCTTCAGAAAGGGCAGAAGCCTATGGATTGTCATACTACTCTAATATGTGATATCGAAATAGCATTTACAAGAAATCAGACTCTGATGAGTCTATTCAAATACAATATTAAAAAAATGGAACACTAGAAAGGCAGATTGGAGTAAATATGATACACCATCTCATGGAAGAATATACTTCTGTAAATTTTCCATTAAATTATTACTCCTTTGTGAATAATATAAACAGAGCCAGTGAAATTGCAATACCTAAAACTAAATACAACTCAAACCTAAATTTCAGGAGACATTGGTGGAACGAAGATTGGTTGTAAAGCAATAGAAAATAGAAAACACGCATTTACCCAATATAAATCAAGAAGTAGTACTTTTATTAATTATAGTGAATATAAGAAAGCGGTTGCCAGGGCGAGGAGAATCATTAACGAGAATAAGAGAAAATCATGGAGATCATTCTGTGAAACTCTTAACAGAAATTCAGATATGAAATATGTATGGAACTCGTTAAAGAGATTAATTAATGCCACATACGCAAATAATAGCATGTAATAGTTGGAGACTGGGTTGAAGATTTCTTGAACGAACTTTGTCCACCTTATGTCACTAATAATATTCCTCAACAAATAAATAGTAGCCAACAACAATTTCTGTTAAAGCCTTTTAACTGGCGCTGGCTCTCAAACATAAACCGGCCGGTGCTGACAACATACACTACCCTATGATACACCATCTGCCCTACTCCGCTAAACAAATGCTTTTAGCCATTTTCAACAAAATCTGGGCTTCAGGTATTTTCCCTAAAGAATGGAAATGTACATTATAGTTCCCATACTTAAAAAAAAAAGGCTCCGAACAATAGCGACTCTTATCGTCCCATCTCCTTATCATCATGCTTATGTGATGGATGCAAGATACTTGGAAATAATATTAATTTATAAAAAAATCAGAAATGTGACATTCCCTTGCAAAAGGGCGAGCCAGGTATAACAAGTCCAGTTACTGGTACGGTTCAAGAACAATTATGGCATTGTACTACCCCTTCTCTTCACAGGGGAGGAATTGAAGGAACAAATAGAAGAGATTCTTTTAAGGACAGACTTGTTCTAGAAATCAAGGTGGAAGCATCAGAGCTATACCAGTATCAAGTTATAAGAATTTATTATAAGCTTTTATTGCGATATTCAAAGTATTTAATTTCTCTTAAAGAATAATATATTTATTTATAAAACAGTGGTGATTTCTTTATTATTGCTAATACTTCATTCTCTTTTAAACTTGCATACTTACAAGCCCTTTATTTTACAACACCGCTCGTGCTATACTACAAATACACATCATCACCCAAACACATTACACTTACTTAAAACATTCGAGAGATTGTGCCCGATTAGAGTGGTATTTAGAGAATAAGAATCTTCTTCCAGCCACACAATGTGGCTTCAGAAAGGGCAGAAGCCTATATGATTGTCATACTACTCTAATATGTGATATCGAAATGGCATTTACAAGAAATCAGACTCTGATGGGTCTATTTCTTGATATAAGCGGTGCATACGATAATGTTCACCTACACTTATAGTATAAACAAATGGTAAATTTGGGGTTCCCTTCAGAATATGCATACAGAATTATAGATTTAATTTCTAATAGGAATGTCTATGTGAGAGTAAACGGTCGGTTATTTGGGCCTAAAACCAGCTAATTTGGATACCTCAAGGAGGCAACCTAACTTGTCTTCTGTATGCTACATATGTCTATGAACTTGAGGAAAAATTATCTCCATTAAAGATATCCAGTATGCCGATGATATCTGCATTTTACAAGACTCAAAAAACTTTCGATTCCTGCATAGAAAAATTAAGTGACGTAATGAAAGTCCTGAAAGAATGGAGTAAAAGAAATGGTTTATCTATATCGGCTGAAAAATCAATTGTATGTTCGTTTACAAAAAAGAGGAATGTGTCTCTAGGGCGCAGTGTCAAGTTAGGCGATTTGAGATTTCCATATGAATTTTAGGTAAGATTTCTGGGACTGCATTTAGATCGTAAATTGTCATGGAATATATACCTGGATATGACAATCAAGAAAAATGAAAAATATATGAATGCCTTAAGAATGATAGCGTATCATAAATGGGGAGCAGAGCCGGCTACCTGTTTGCTCTATTATGGATCCACAATTACACTCTTTATAGATTTCGGTTCAATTTTTTATAATAGAGCGAAAAAAGGAAAATTAAGAATACTAGAAAAGATACCAAATGGAAGTATTAGACTATCCCTTGGGTATCTTAAGAGTACCCCAAGAGATGTAATGTTAGCTGAGGGCCTCTGATCAGCCACTGGATGTTAGAAGAAGAATGTGAAGTGATCGTTATGAAGTCAAAACCATGGCCAATACGCCTCAGGTATCACGTAAAATCGCTCAGTTATATACAATGTTCCTAACTTACCCTTACTGGCGCAGAAAAGTCACTCCTCTAATTATAGAATGTTTCATGAACATTTCTTATTTTCAGATGGACATTTACAGATCAAATAAATTGCCGATATTTGAAGCAGATTATAAGGACATAATATTTACAGCAGATGTCTGTTACTCACCGGACTATAAACAAACACCAGCAGACATGGTCAACCGGGTATTTAAGGATGATATTCTCAGTATAGCACCAAATTATCATTTGATTTTCACTGATGGGTCCAAAAGTGCAAACAATGTAGGAGCAGCGATACTTGACTTAGCTTTAAACGAGTCAAGGCAATTCAAGCTACCTCAATTCATGTCAAATTACACTGCAGAATTAATAGCAATTATTGAAGCTCTTGAATACATTGAGAATCTACCCTACAACAAATACGCCATACTAACAGATTGCAGAAGTGTACTTGAAGTTCTGGCAAATGTAAATTACCAATCACACACATCTCCGCTAGTACTGCTGTTGAAAAAAAGATGTCGGAAATTTTATGAGGCAAATAAGCAGATAAAATTTATTTGGGTTAGAGGTCATGCAGGCAATCACGAGAATGAGATAACCGATAATTTGGCTGAAACAGCACACACAGAAGGTACTCTGGCTTTTCATAAGGCTCCAGCCTACGATTGAAACACTAAGTCTCGAGAAGAGCAAACCAAATATTGGCAACAGCCATATGAAGTATGTGCCAAAGGAACCTTTTATAAGAGATTCACACACTAATAGGAAGAGAACCCTGGTTTTATAATCTATCCTTGCCAAGAAAATATATCAAAACAATAAATAGGATTAGATCGAACCATGCGATATGTGGAGCACACCTAGCAAGAATTGTCGGACACTTAGCCAAAAAGAGTCGGACATGTGAATTATGTGAGTGAACATGTGATTATGCAAGAAATATGATATGCAAGAAATGCAATCTTTAGGCATAACATGCAAGAAATATGATAGGCGGAGAGAAGTTTACTAGATAAACTTTATAAAAGATAAAAGCTCCCTTCAATTATTTAGAAATTTAAAAAAATATAAATCAAATACATAATTTAATAATTAAATATACTTTGGATATAAAAATAAATTTTTAATTCGACTCCAGAACCTAATATACATAAAGTAATGACAGAATAGCCGCAATGCTAATGCCAAAAAGAAATAAAGAAAAACCCAATAAAGTCAAAAGAAAAATCTCCTACTTATTATAGAAATATGACAAGCTTAATATAAAAGTAATAGGCACTAATATTAATGAAAACTTGGTTTTTATCCAAATTGGATTCTTTATGTATTGCTACTTAATAAATTAAGGTTGGTATTAATATTATGTTTTTAACTTGCTCATTTAGTAATAAAATTTTTATTTTTTAACACGTTATTACTTTCTAATTTGTAAAAAAATGTTATATACTTGAAAAAAAATATGTTCCTTTGGTTTATTTGTTATAGAATTACAGTTGAAAATGGCGAGCAGATTACCGAAACGTAGAGTTTTATCCTAAACTTGTTGCCAGTAACAAAATGTAATCTGGAAACATGAAATAAATGAAGGCGGCAAAATTGGTTATATCAATTAATAATTCCACCTAGAATTTTTCTAAATTAAAAGAAAAGGATGCCAGAAAAGGATACCGACCATAATTGTTGTAAATTATGTAATGGAACCAATGGAAAATTTGCTCAGAAGGACTTGGGCGTAATATTATACCATAATACACTAAAATAGCCGAACCCGACATTTAATGGCCAAAATGTTAAAATGACAGTAAGATCCTTTCTGGTAAAATCATTTCTGTAGATGATTTAAGACAAGACACTAGTAACTTTTGATTTTCCTTTTTATGTTTCTGCGATGTAACAAATGTGTAAGTTTAAAAATTCTTTCTCCATATCTTCACGACTTTCTATATATTAAAGCCTTGACAAAGACAGTAAACTCTGTCGAAACGTTGGCATAATTGAATTTTTTTTCTTGACCGATCCCCACCAAATTTCTTCATAACATAACTACAGTAAGTTTAGGCTAATTTCGAGACTGGCTTTGCGAATGTTCATGGCGAAGAACTTAGCGGTCGACCCAGTATAATGAGAATAAAGTGGACAAAAATCTTCTAAAAACCAAGTGTCAATATTCCGAAATTAACTAATTTGTCTAAAGTTCCAAGTTTAGTAATTTACAATAATCTGGCAGAAAAAAACTAGGAAAAACTGTGCCCAGATTGGTGGCAAAAATGCAGAATGTGGTGCAACTCAAAATGTTCTTGAGAAAATGATGATTTGTTTGATCACATCGTCACTGATGATAAGATCTGAATTTCCCATAAAAATGATGAATTATTAGCCACAATCGATACATTGACGGCAATTATCATAGCTAAAAGCAAGAAGTTTTAACAAACCCCTTCTGCATGACGATATTAGGGAGTGAATTTGTTGGCAAAGGTAATCGCCCATAGCATCGCTTATACTCATAGTGCAACCAGATGAGTTCTTATAATGGAGTTTATGAGGAGAGAAATTGGGACAGATTAATTAGACGAATATGAAAACACTGCTATAATGTGGCTATAAGTCTACACAAACTGCACTGGACTTGTAATGCTTTTATAGAATAAAGGGTGAGAGTAGAGTTATGTATGACACGATGCGTATATTGTTGAAACTGATAGATAGATGTCTAGATCTCTCACTGGCTTATATACAGGTTCTCCCCACTCTA
Source organism: Triatoma infestans (assembly GCA_011037195.1). NCBI lineage: Eukaryota > Metazoa > Arthropoda > Insecta > Hemiptera > Reduviidae > Triatoma > Triatoma infestans. Next base: position 87,462 of record JAAEAF010009730.1, read on the forward strand.
GCCTGTTTAAGTCAGAGAGTACCAGAGAGGATCTGTTTCCTCTCGGTCGCCTTGTGTTCTCTCTCTTGCCGTTACAGTTCCAATTATAGCTTGCCAATATATAATCACAATTCTGAATCCAAAAAATCAGTGGGAGCTACTTTATCCAATTCAAACGAAACAAACGCTTTAAATCCAATAATTTTCTCAAACTCCAAGTTATCTAAACCTAAAAAAAAAATAAAAAAAAAAATAGTTAGTTGGTAAACTCTAGATTTCTTGTCTGATAAACTGCAGAAACTAGATTTCCAAAATGGGGTCATTATAAATGAATAAATTCCCATTTATTTATTTCAGGATATAAAGCAATTTTTTTTTTTAACCGAAGAGAATATGCGAAAATTTCCTTTCAAAAAACGAAGAAATAAATTGCCTAGTTTTCTCCTGTGTGAGATCAGAAAACTTTTCTAAACGAGATAATAAAAATATTAAGTAGGCAATTTCCATTCAAGTCGCTCCAAGAATAAAACTATAGACATTATATTTTTAGAGGAGTGAGAATTTTTCCCCCATATCAAAAACAAAAACTTTAAACTTACTAGAACACTAAAAATATTAATAATATATTTATATATTTAAGTTTTTGTTTAAAGGTTTTTACGTGTAAAGAAAACATATCTCATTAATCAAGGCTAAATTTTGCTGACGTACACTTGTACAACATATAAACAATGTTTAACTTTGTTTAAAAAAACTTTTATATTTTAATTTTTTTGTAAAAATGAAACATTTGAAAATATTTTTAAAGTTTAAAACAAAAACACAGTAACAGCATCTTTTGTCCTTGGAATGAAGTAGCACTTTATTTTTTGTTTGCAATGAATTTATTTTTAGACATTCTATGTAAATAATATAACAAAAAATCCCAAACAAAAATGCATGAACTACATTTGACAAGAAAAAAAAGTAATATGTAAAGTAAGTAACCGCATTAGTCAATTGATTATCTACAATCATAAGAAAGTTATTTCGTAATTTATTACGTTATGTTGTTTACTTTTTTTCCAGTCTATAATACAGGAGGAGAAATATTTTGTCATAAATAAATTATGATAAATTTATAGATTATTCTATTAGAATAAGGGCCTGAAAATTGAAATGCTATATCTTCAAGCCAAATACCTCTGCCAGGAAGTCACAAAGAATAATATCAGAAACGAAAATGATCAAACTCGCTGTGATAATTCGTAATGCTTTCCCTTGAATAAAAAAAAAAGAAATATATAAGAATAAATTTCCTACCGACATTAACAGATTCTGGAAAATTCTCGAAGCAGGTAAAGAAGCCTAGGCATCTGAGATGAGAAGTATCTGCAAAAAATAGAACGACAAGCCAGGGCAGATTCTATTCAATGTTGTAATGTGGAAGCAGCAATCCTATCTGTTGAGGAAATACACCACACAAGAGCTGGAAACTTCATGTTGCCAAAACCGAAACGTCGTTTGTAATACAAACATACAGTTTATGTTATTTCCCTTACATGAATTGGTTACAAATCTTACTCTGACGATGGATGAAAATCCGAAATCGGACAGCACCAACAATATGAAGCATGTTATGGCTGATAAAATCATAGATGTTATCCAGAATTGCAGGACCCAATCACATATTCAACAATTCCTAGTAGACCTTATCTTTGGCTTAACTTTTAACTATCATTGGAGGTTTTGTGTTGGCTAGTAAATATCTCTGTCATATAATATAGTCATATTCATGTATAATATAGTCATTATGGCCCAAAAGCCTACAACTGTATTACCACTATCTGTATTTATTCATAATCGCATCAGAACAAAACAATGAAAGAAGTAAAAACGACCATACCAGCAGATGTTACAATCTAATAGCTGCGTTTATAATCCTACTTTTGCAGGTTTTTTTTTCTTTTCATCAGATACAATGTCTGAATAATGGAAATTGAATATGAAATGTTGTTTGTCGTACTAGGTTAGAATACCCGCAGCAAAGCTAAGTTACGTATATGAATAAATGCCAAGTCCATGTCCACCTACATAAAAATTGTATAACAGATAAATTAGAAACGGAATATATCTCAGATGAACTAGAAATTTAAATTTTTATTATTATTATTATTATTATCAGTATTGTTTGATGTTGCAAGTTTTAATTGAATAATCCTTTCTGCTGTAAAAGAAAAAAATAAAATTTGGTTCGCTACTTGGTAATTATAGTGACAAACGACTAACATGAAACCTATATACCAAACTACAACAACAGGAACTTAACAAACGGAAAAAACGGAAATAGGCAGACAATCGAAATTAATATTGGAACAAAAGTGACTAGTATATAACAGTGTATTCAATCCCATGTCGACTTACTGGACATGTGCGATTCAATTAAGCGCTCAAAATTTTCAGGAAATCCCGTCTTTTCGAATCGAAAATGCTTCATCAAATTACAAAACGCTCCATATTTATGTCTTCAAATTCTATCCATCGATCACGATCTCAAACATCCTTTGAGTAACTGAAACAGCAAAATCTAAATAAACTCGAAAATTCTGTGATTCTTTTCGTTTATTACTGAAAATTTTCTAAAATCCAAAATGTAGCTTCCAAAACTATTGCATATAATACAACATGACGGCTGAGCGGCCATTGGTCCCATGACCTATCCTACAACCTAGATTGATGTAACAAAGTCCCGGGGGAGTGTTGCCTGTGGGCAGCTTCTCCTCCTTAGCTAGTCCAGTCCAGACTGTCACCAAACATATTCACTAATTATACTTTATTATTTTTCTTATAATGAATATTAGGATATGAACGGAAGTTAATGGAATTTAGCTGGGAGAACAAGTTGCAGTTGGGTATTAAATTACATAAATAAAATTATTGATAATTATAAGTTTTTTGTACATATAATATTTTTGTAACAATTCCTAAGGAAGATAGTCCCAAATGTGATTAAATATTTAAGAAAAAAAAAACTGGTGTGGTATACTTACACAACATTCTCTTACTCCATTTTTAAAATTGTGGTTCACAAATTTTATAGTTAGTATACCAAATTTAATGAAATTTGTCAGTGTTTTTATAGAGAAAATCCCAAAAACTGAAAAAACTTCAGTAAAAACTCACTTCCGGTTTACTAATTTTCTTGGAACTCGGAATTTCAACAACATATTTAATCCTAATAAATATTATTTAGATGATAGAATTATACAATAAAGTGAAATATCACTTTAGAGGACCCATTACTCAACCCCTCCCCCAAAAGTACCCTTAAATAAATTTTCTCGGAAAATATTTCAAATAAAAGTTGTAGTTCTTTGTATGTGTAGTTGATATACCATATTTCAAGAAAATCGTTGGAGCAATTTTAGAAAAATCACAAAAAAGTGGAAAAAAAGAAGAACTTTAATACTTCCAGTTGAGGAATTTTCACAGATAACCAACCTACTGTCGGATCCAATGGTGATCGTAAACGGAATATCAAGTTTGAACTTCATGTGTTTTATCGTTTTTGAGCTATGCTATTCACATACATACACACGCACAGCAGATTTTCTAAAAACCACTTTTTCGGACTCCGGGGACCTCAATATGGATAAATTCCGGTGAAAACTCAAAATTGAAAATTTGACACGATTACAATACTTTCTCTTACTAGTAGGAAGAGAAAGTGATTATTAATAAACCAATTCTGTTGAGTTAATAATAAAAACAACTAAAATAAAATCTACTTAAATCAAACATAAAATAGCCTAGCCGGTGGGGGGGGGGGACCTAGTATACTGAAATTGTATAAAACATGACGACCACCCCCACCACCTGCACTCCCGTGAAGATCACAGATGTCAGCATAATTATTTGGCAACACAAGGCATCTCCGGCTTGTTCACTTAAACCAACCTATATTTACATTGCAAATTATTTCACATCTGATTCAGTTTAACGTTGAGGAGCTTGAATTCTAGGCGTCTCTAGCTCTCTCGCTGAGCACTAATAATAAATACTGTCAGAAATCTGGCAAATAATAATACTTATATTTACAAAAAGCTTTATTTCTAGCCTAAAATTAATTATTTTATACATAAACTAATTTGGAATTCAAACAACTCACTTCAATATTATGTCCCATAAAGTATCATTTTATTTAATCTGATACTATAGAAGAGAATAAATAAATGTTTCTTCCAAAATAAATTACAAATATTTCTCTTTTAATTAAAAATTTAATTATTCAATATTATTTAATGAACGATGTAACTTAATTTTTTTCCTTGAGTATTTTATACTAAGACGATGAAAATTGTTGGTATCGATTTAATGATTGTCAGATTCTAATTTAGTTGAAATTTTGAAGTAATCTGAAGTTTATTAAATTAAAGGAAATCCACTTTATCCTAGATGAAATTTTATAACGCGCAACGCAAAGAAAAGCTATCGAAATTCTATTTGCTGCCTGAACGAAATTTATTGGGTTTCTGTTTGAATTACAAAACTATGCGATAATGGGTTTAGAAACCATAGATAGTATAGCGCCACACCTAAATATCCTACTGGCAGGAATTCTCGAATATTTAAGAAGGAAAATTCAGGATCACTTATCCGTTTTAACAAATTTTATCGGTAATCTATTTCTAGAACATTAAATCTCTGAGCCGGTTTATATAGGGTGCGCTGTAGTTTTTTTTTTTGGTATCTGTATTTCTCAGCCACTTGGAAATATTCAAGAGTACATTCAAGAGTTCAGGACCCAAGAAGAATAAAAAAAAAATTGGGTGTGAAACACTCATACAACTTTCTCTTACTCCAGTTTTCAAAATTGTACCTAATTGACAAATTTTATATTTTGTGTATCAAATTTGATGAAATTCTTTGGAGTTTGTCAAAAACTGCATAAAATGTTCAGTAAAAGCGCACTTCCGGTTTACTAATTTTCTTGAAACTCGGAATTTTGGCCATCAATTTATTTCTAATTAATTTTGTTTGGATGGTAGAATTGTATAATCAACTGTGACAGCACATTAGAAAAAAAAAAACATGCCCCAAAAGCTCCTTTAAATGACTTCAACAGGAGAAAAGTTTCAAATAAAAGTTGTATCTCTTTATATGTCTAGTTCATATACGTAGTTTAAAGAAAATAGTTAGGGCTGTTTACTTGAAAATACCAGAAAACTGAAAAATACATTTCATTAAAAATGCACTTTCCGGTCATTCGATATTTTTCAAACTCGGAATTTCAACAATATATGTAATTCCAATTAATATTATTTAGTTGATAGAATTGTCTAATAAACTGAAATAGCACTTTAGAGTACAACCCAATCATCCCTCCCCTAAATGTTTCAAAATGTTTCAAAATGGAAAAATGTTTCAAATAAAAATTGTAGATGTTTGTATGTGTAGTTGATATACCAAGTTTAAAGAAAATCGTTTGAGCCATTTTGGAAAAAATTGCAAAAAAGTGAAAAAACTATTTAGTAAAGTGGTACTGCCGGTTGAGGAATTTTGACCGCTGACCTACCGATGGTGATTCCTAAACGGAATATCAAGTTTGAACTTTCTATGATTTTTCGTTTTCGAGCTATGCTGTTTACACACACACACAGACCATTTGCTAAAAACCATTTTTGTGGACTCAGGGGACCTCAAACCAGATATTTCCGGTGAAAATTTGGAACCGATATTTCGATATCGAAAATTTGGCACGATTACAATACTTCCTCATACTAAGAGTAGGAGGAAGTAAAAATGAAAAACCCGCAATATTTCCAACACTAAGCTTTTCCATTTATTTTTCTTAAGTTCAAAAAATTAAATTATAATACATGGAATCTTTTATAAAAAAAAAAAGGAAAATAATTACCACACTTTTATTTCAAAGGATGTTCACACTTTCACTTCAATTTTCGATAGCTGTCAGCTGCTAATGTATAGCCTAATTTCCTTCATTATTTCCAAAAGACAAATGTATTCTTTCAGTTCTTACTGAGCAAGTTGGGCAATTTAATAGCTTCGGGGAAAGTAATCAGTCGCGTACCTCCTCCTTTCATCTCCTTTCCCAAGAGACGCCACCAGCTCCGAGATTGGCCTTTATACCGATTGAATACTCTCTCTCTCTCTCACACACACACACACACACCCACACGCATAAACACACTCTCTGTCCTGTGGAAGATAAATCTTTGGAAAAATTTCAGGATCTCTTTCAAGGTTTTCTGATTTCTTCTCAAAGAAACTTATTTTGGCATTCCTTCATTTCTTTTTTTTTAACACCCACCAAAACAGTATTAAAAATTTCTATTCTCTTGATATTTTCTAAAGTTCAATCGCCACCAAAATTACCCCCATGATAGGAACCCTCAATTAACACATATATTGATTTGCCCTTAAGTATGATTTCACTTGAGTAATTAAAAACAATGTAGTAGTGAAACTAAGTTTTCTCTTCACAGCGATTCTTTAGAAAATACCGTCGGTACATGTGTTCTCCTGAATATGTTCAAAAAAATTACAATCTACCATGCTCTAGTAAGTACAGTTGTACATCTATTCACGTTGGTGGAGATTTGCAAGCAGAAAATAATCATTGCCACCATTATCTAAGTCAACAATCTCTACCCAGCAGTATACCGGATTTCGCCGAGGAATATTCACATATTATAAAGATCAACATCCAGATACTGAGTTTGCTGTAACCAAAGATTTTAACATTCCAGGGGTAAAGTGGGCGAACAATTGTTATAACACATAAGTCTTTCCTTTCAACACTTAATAAAAATATGCGATTTTTTTTTAATTTCTCGCAGTATAATGCAATAAATTGTAAACTGGTGCAGTAATATCATAGATTTAGGCATTTTCTGATATAGAAGAAGTGTTTGTTGAATTATGTGAAGATCCAATATTAAAGTGTGATGACAAAAAAATGGTTAAAGTCGGAGTTTCAGTCTTCTTGTTGAGATAGGCTCGCCTATGTGGTAGTAGTGATGTTGTTTATAATGTGTTAAGTGTTAAGAAGAAGCTGTCTGTTAATTCGGTCATGAGTGTGTGTGTATGTCTGCAATATCGAGTTCTCTAAGTATTTGTGTACGTCTCTAAAGCAGGGCGCGTTTAGTGATATTCGTAGTACTTTGTTCTGAAATGTCTCTAATCATTTCGTCAGTGTGTTGCTTGCTGTGATCTAGACTGGGCAGGCATATGTCAGGAGAGGTCTGAGAAGCGTTTTATAGAATAGAGTGGTGCAGGAGTGTTTGATTGGTGTGTTTCTGTTAACCCTCCTAGGCCTGGATGTTTCCCGAAACGGGAAGGCCTGCATGGGGTGAATCCTCACCCCGCGCAATAACAGCCTTGTTCCATTACAATCAATCTTTTTTTTGGGTTTTAACAGGTTTATCTATTGTAATATTATTTACTATAACGGGATAATTTTGATTAGGAAGAGTGATAAAGAGGTGTAGGCATAAAACAATTTCTATTTGGGACATAAAATCACATAAAACAAATAAAGGATTAGATTTTTTTAGTCATTATTTTTACAATGATCACATAATATTGACTTTATTGATTGCCTAGGCAGATAAACTTGTCACATCCTTTGCATTTTGTTTGCAATTTTGAGTCTTTATTTCTAGGGCACAAAAAACTTGTGCCCTCGGTTGGTAATGAGGCTGATGGGTGTGGAAGGTCTGGGTTTTCTTCTTCCTTCGGTAAACATTGCTTCATCACTACAACTTGATTTTTTGTAAATCTCTTTGCTGATACAGGGTTGTTGAGGCGGCTTTTTATTTGTGGCTCCATTAACATCTTTCCAAGTTCGAGGAGAAATAACCTCCTACGATCTAAACGGGATTGTATCCAGTCAGGATGGAGTCTGATCCATAGCACAAAAGAATTCACAGCAGAAATATCCAAAAAAAATCATAAAATGTACCATTGGCCACCTCCGGGTTTTTGTCGGTTACGTGTATACTCTGATACCATCTTATCTGAAGTGTCTACAGCGCCTTTTGTTGAGTCGTAATGTTGAAAATTTCTTGCTTCTTTTTTTCTATCTCGCCCAATGAATTTGTATGATGTTCAGAAGATAAAAAAAATGACACAGTTATTTGGTTTTGTGACATATGACGCTAAAGTGACTTCATTTTGGAAGCCGAAAATAGACGAATACAATTCTCGAGTTTTCGATGGTAGAAATTCTGGAGGAATAAAAGCCTTATTTTTTCTAAGAGTCCTTATCAAGTAAATTTTCTGCTAAGTCGAGGCTGGTGAAAAAATTATCTGCAGTGATTCCGTGTCCTGGTTGCAAAACTGACACTAAATCTTAGACTACACGTTTACCTTGTTCTTTTTCAAGAGCTCTTCCTTCTTTTCCTAGATAAATCTGCAAGTTTTTGCAATAAGATGTTTCATTGTCTGCCATGATCCAAATTTTCAATACTGTACTTAGCTGGCTTGGACTTCATATAAACCCTAAAGGGACATCTTCCTCTGAAAGCCACAAGCTGCTCATCAATAGTCAAGTGTGCACCAGAGTTATAGTATGTTTGGCAGTTGGTGGTGAACATGTCCGTAACTTCACGCAAAGCTGCCAATTTATCAGTGGGCCTTCGTTCCTCCCTTGAATAAATGTCATCAAATCTGAGGTATGAGGAAATACACTTGAACCTTTCTCTTGAAATTGGTATTTTGAAAGCATAGTCATTACACCAGAGCATCTTTACTGATTCCCGGTTAACTTCTCATTGCCCCGCTTCAACAAACCTATGAAAGCATATACTTCACATCACACCAGGCGTCATATCAACCCATGTAGTATTGATATTTTGTTCTGCATTAAGCTGAACAGTATCATAAAACCCTCTCTGATTAGTGTACTTTACCACAATATCAATTTTGTCAGGCGTAATAAACAACTTGAAAATATCAACAATCTGACCTTGAGTATGCACTTCTGCAGATGCACCAGATGGATGTCGCAGAATATTCCAGGATCTTTGTCTTCTTCGAGTAAAAGGTTTTTTCATCCAAAATGTATCATCCTTTCCAAAATAGATATCTCCAAAATCTTCAATTTCCACCTCGTAGTCATCAGCTACTGTCAATTCATCGTCTCCTTTAAAAAATCTCTTCTACTTCGTCCTCACTCTCTGATGCAGTATCATCAACGCTACCCAAAACAGTATTCCCTTCTTCCTCGCCTGGTAAATGGTCAAGAATGACTCTCTGCTCCAAAGCCAGTTCTACAAGTCTACAACTTCTAGAGGAAATTCTTGCTGACATGCCGGAGGTGTAGACACGTCTTAGGATCACAACAGGCTGAATGAAGCCAGCCCGCCTGTCTTCTCACTTTCCAAACTCCTGTGATTCACAGAAGCTAAGGCCTGGGATTCACAGAGCTGAGGTCAGGAGGAGTAGATAACTCACAACAAGGCCTGGGTGGGGTGTGATCCCACCCCAGGCACACATTTCAGCGTATAATCAACGATTTCTCAGAAACTGATAAGAATATTAACAGAGGGATAAATTGCCTAATACTCCAGGATAAAAGTCATTGAGCGTCAGCCCAACATAAAAAATGCCTTAGGAGTTATGTAGCAAAAGATGAGCAATGGGGTGAGATATCACCCCACCTGGCCCTAGGAGGGTTGAGTGGGTAGAGCTGTTTCAGTCGGTTGTATGCTCCAGGTCGAGTCTTGTTTCCAGGGTCACGCCGAGGTAGCGCACTTCTTGTCCATTTGTTTCCAAGGGAATTGGTTGTTGATATGCAGAATACGATGGTTCTCATTCCGAAACCGTCGCAGAGCGAACATTTTTGCTTCAGTTTCCATCGCTGGAACCAGTTTGATTATGTATCTAAAGACGTCTGTATATGTGTTTCTGTTTATGTCTATGTTGGAAGTAGCTAGCAGTGTGACGTCTGCGTATGTGGCAGGTGTCGTCGAAGAAGATTCAGGTATGTCAGAGCACTAGAGGTTGAAAAGTATTGGGCTCATGATTGCTTCCTGTTCTAGTCCTGCGAGAATTCGTCGTCTAGTACTGTAAGTACAGTTAGGTCTTACTTGAAGGTTCTGTAGAAAGGATCCAATAATATGGGTAATGTAATCAGTTGCTTTTGTGTTAATAAGTTTGTAGAGTAGTCCAGAGTTGTAAACTGTGTCAAATGAGGCAGCTTCGTCTAGAAACACAGCTGCCGTGTATTTTCTGTCCTCAAATTGTACAATGTGTTCTGGGATTCTTTGAAGTTGATGTACTGGAGAATGTCTAAATCTGAAATGATATGGTGGAACTGTGTTTGTGTCTGTCAAGTGTTGTAAGAGTCTTTTGTAAATTAGTTTTTCAAGTATTTTAGAGAGAGAGTTTAAGAGGCTTATTGGGCGATAGCTGTTAGGATAAGATTTTGGCTTTCCAGGTTTGTGAAAAACAACCACTATTGCGTTCTTCCACCTTTGGGGAAAGTATCCTAATCGCAGGCAAGCGTTGAAGGTACTTGTTAGAAAGGGGATACCTTTCCGAGGCAGAATTTTGTAAAGTATTTGGGATTAAAACAAACGTATAAAATATATAATTTTATTTAGGGCTGATTTTAATAATATGAATATTGATCTAAATAAGGTGGAGTGTGATTGTCTAATCTCAAACTCAATGAAAGTTTTATAAATAACTTTTATCAAATTATAAGCATGTACCTAATGTAGTGATATATATAATGATAATTATACAGTTTACTCTAAAGAATTAACTAAATTAATAATTGAGACAAAAATAGCCCATAAGTAAATAGCCCAAGAGTTGAAACTTACAATAGGTTTTCCAAAGTATGGAAAGAATGCCAACTTTTACCCTATATGAGCTACTTTTAGTATATAAACGATCTGGTGCTCTCTGCCCTTGGTAATATTAGGAACTTCTGATATCCAACATATTCACTATTATACTTTATTATTTATCAGTTTTATTAATGCCACAAAACTATTCCAATACCAAACAAAATATTTCTTAATAATGAAACTTCACATGATCCTAGAATTACTGCTAACTTATTTGCGAACATTTTTGTCAGTACGTTCAACAAATGATAATGGAAGATAGTTTACTCTTCCCCGTTTTAGATTCTACATTGATTTTGCCCACCATATTATTTAATTATCTGAAATTCTTGAAAAGTTAGTTACTTCCGACTCTCTGAAACTTACAGGCCCAGATAGAATACTTCCTCGTCTAATTAAGAAGTTTGCCGATATCCTTGCCTAAACTCTTAGCTCAATTTATTTGATCTATATCTCCGTACAGATGAATTTCTTGATGTGTGGAAAGTTAGCTATATCGATCCATTCTATAAATCTGGAAATAAAGTTATGGCGAATTGGGCGAGGTTAAATTAAAAATACTGACAGTAAAGATGATGACGATGGGATCAACGGTCAATGGTATTGTAATATGTTAATGAACAGGCCTTTGAAATGCTAATAAAAGTTTCATTTTAGATATTTAACTGTCTACATTTAAACGATTTGTATAATCGATTTTTTTACTGTTGAATCTGTTACTGTTAAGATTGGGTGAATCTTTATGTTTATTTATTTAAAAAAACCATCATCAAGCCTACAACATGATTTACCACATAATTTCTCAAATTTTATTAATTCTGAGAGAACTATTTTTTTTTTTTGTTTAACAAATAAAACTACCTCATTATGACTGTTTAGAATTGAAAACTTTGTTAGAATTCAGTTTAAACCGTTAGTATGAACTCTGTGTTCATCAGTAAACTTTCACCCTCCACCAACCTGGTACCCAACCCTGTCAGAGTTACACTTCAACAGTTTCTACTAAGAAAGTTAGTAAATCGAACTACATCAGTTGGGAACTTCTTTGCCCCCGCATCAACTATTGACCGATAAGAGTCCTAAACAAGCGGACACAATGCTTTTACAAAACTAATTAAATATGTAGATTTGTTCTCTAATCTATTATTTAATAATAAAATTTTCAATTAGTTAATTATTTATTAGAAAGTATTATTAATTCATAATAAATAAATATTGAAATTTATTAGCTAATTTCTCACAATTTAATTTTGGAATGATCCAGTGAAACCTTTGTTCCAGTGAAATTTAACTATTTTTGACTCGCTACAATGCAAAGGTTTCTTATGGGATCTGCTCCTTATATACAGCCAGTACTATTCGACGTGCTGAGGCAATTAAACTCAGCCTTACCGATACTAAAAGAGCAAAACATGTCTACTCGTTTTCATAAACACTGGTTGATTTAGCATTACATGTAGTCCTGAGAGTGGTTACTAAAATTAACTCCACTTAAAACCAACTATTACAATTATTGACATTAAAATATGACGCATACAGTTTCTAGCTTCAACTATCCAATTTCAAGTTACGAGTATATAAAACCAAAAAACGTTTGCGTTTCCATTGATATCCAGGAAAGGCAACACACCAGAAACGACACTTTAATGTCACTGCAGCCGTAATCATATAGTTGGATTAACCGAAGCCCAGAGATTAAGGGTACAGATGAGATTGCAGGAAAAGTCAACAGATGTTCATGCTGAGATAAAATTACTCCATATTATATTAATTTATTTTCAACGCAATCCTCTTTGAAATGGGTGAATGAGAATCTCTGTTGACAAGATTTATTCACGCTGGCTACAACGAAGGAACGAAGGCCAACATGATCCTGAAGAGGTTCCTCTAAGCAAGAGCCTCTTTTGATTCAGAGACATAGGTAAAACAAATTTTAAATAAATATATTCAATAAATTGATTTAGATGGAAATAAATGAAAAATCATCTTAGAAAAATAATTAATATATTCAGATTGTACATTTCAGATACTTTTGGAAGTTCCTTAAAAGATTATGATAATAATTACAAATATATATATTATCTAAATTATATTACATTGATTAAGTAATCAATTCACTTGCAGTTAACTGATTGGCGGATAACTGAACTTCCAAATTGCAAATTAGGTTTGCACTTAAATCTTGTTTAATACCTTAAATCTGAAACTGTCATGTATAAATTAATGAACTTAGGACTTTCATGCTTATCATTCATAAATACAATCTATTTTTGAGTGCAGTAAGAATTAACTGTAAAAATTCCGATCAAATTCTGGATTATTTTTGGCACCAATTACAGTTATTTACTGCATTACGCCGTTTAGTTACTGCAAGTGAGTGAACTATTATTCCTCATACGTGATCACAGATGCTTTTGCCAATATGTACATGTTAAACAAAAAATTACAATAGATTATAAAATGCAAATACTTTGTACGTAAAATGCAAATTTTTCTTAAATAAAGTGAAAATTTATGTAAAATGAAAAAATACATTCCTAAAGATCCTTAAATTAAGATTATTTGTTGTAAATGTTGGGCAAAAGTAGAAAATAAATTTTACAATTAAATATTTACACAATTACATTAAATATAAAAAATATAAACTATTAAATTTAATATTGTCTTAAAAATAAATAAGTATTCCTTGCATAGAAATGAGTTTTTAAATAGTTATATCTGAAATGCCATAAAAGAATCACTCTTTTTGCCTCTTTGTTTCGACAGTATACAAATTAATAACGATTTCTTTATTAAAAGAAACACAGGACTTTATAATCAAGATGATGGCCACAGCAGAAAGAGACTGAATTTCATTCCATCAGCTCACACATCGCAATCTCAATTATCCAATTACGACCAGCTCACTTCCCATACTTCTCTTACCATAGGACTCTAGTGAAGTGGTCTCTCTGAGATTGTTACATCAGCGTTTTTTTTTTTTTTGCATGTCGCGCACAATATATATAATCAAATCTTTTGTTTGTCTACCGTGAGTTTAGGAACTTTTGTCAAGTATTCAATCACCACAGTAGTGAAAGCGTCTCTATCGTGTTCAAAATTCTGTTTAGTCATTGTGTGCGTTTTAAATCTCACATCTTTGAACAGTCACCAAGTTATGGGGCGATATGATGGCAAGATGATATGTAAAAATCTTAATAGGTTTGAAGACATAGAGTATGGTGGCAGAGAGTAAAATGAAATGTTTTGAATTATTTATTTTAAAAATTTTTTAAGAAAAAATGACCGTAGGTATTATTATTCTCAGTTGAGCCCAATACGGGCTGTATCGGTGACTCACAAAAAGTAATATAAAAATCCATAATAACAAAATTATTCGAATCTATAATAAATAAAAGAAAATAATGGGGCAATTGTTTTGTAAATAGATGATCAATATAAATTTGAAATGATGGTTAAAATTGTTAGCTAACGAATTTCATTTTTTTACTTTATTTTTGAATTTGACATCTTTGCTTGGAAATTTTGTGCAGATCTGTAATCCTCCAAACATAAAAAAAAAAATAATAAATAAAGTCGATAATTATTAATTATTTTATGAAATTTATTTAATAAATTATAATTATAAATATTTAAATACAGAGGTCGCCGCGGTAGCGGAGTGAATGATTCGCCCGATTGTAAAACGGTAAATGTACTTCATGTATAGTCAAATATATTTGCAGAATACCTCCGCTCGCTACCCCTGACCGGAAGTATACGTAATGTTTGTCTAAAAAAAAAAACAAATGAGACATAAACATTAATTAAATAAAATCTCAACAACAGTCTAGATTTCTATGTTCTGCCGTGAACAATTTTCAATATACCATTGATAATTTTTTGCCGTTACATAACTATGGCCGGGCATATCAATGGCTATATCATTATAATCGTTGACATATATGTAACCATTATGACCAACATTTTTAATATAACAATAATTGCCAAATGGTACAATTTGCCATAAATCAGATTTTGTTTTGTTGTCAGATTTTTTTACAATAACTTTACATTCATTTGTATAATTACAATCAACAGTTAATAATAAACTGTGTATGTCATCATTGTTATATATATAAAATTGATCATTACAAGAATAATTGTTTGGACATTTTATATTCCAGACTAAATTATCAAATTTAATTGGTTGTACAATTACTGATCTACTGGTATGATTTTGTGGTTTATATTCATTTAATAAACTTTCATTAACCAAAATATATTCATTATGACCTACATTTTTTATGCAAACAGTTTGTGTGAATAATATATTTTTTATACTAATTGGTAATTTCTTTTCTAGTTGTACTAAATTTTCTTCTTGACCTGATTTATTTAAAACAATTGATAAATATTTTATATGAAGAGCTAATGATAATTTTTCAGTATCATTTAATTGCATCGTTTCATCTATTGCTTTTAAACCTAATATCATTTCTTCAATAAATTTTCTTCTTCTAGTGAATTCCATTAATTCTATTGAATTATTTTTTGCACTTTTATTTATAAACATTTTAAAACCATCAAAATAGATATTTTTATAATTTCTATTGATTTTTATTAATAAATTAGATTCGTATAAAATTTGTGGTGTTTCATGTAAATAGCTGGCACATAATTCTTCGCAAACAAATATCACTAATTTTTTTCTCAATTTCTCGTGTAAACTTGAAGCATCTGGTTTTATTTCTGGATAAGTTCTATAATTGATAATTCTGCTAGAACTATCATATAAATGATATATATCCCATATATCAACATCAACGGAATTTTCCAATTTTTCAAATAAAAATTCATAAGCTACATAACATTTTCTAGCATTTCCAACAGTTTTAAAAAAATTTATAATTTTATTAAAATTATTTTCATTATTATTATTACAACATTTCTTATAAATTTGTTCCACAATATATCGTATTTTATCATCACCGGATATTAAATTTAATTTCCTTCTTGCATTATTATAATCACCATTAATTATATTCTTTATACACTCATTAACTAATGTTTCAAGGGGTTTCATAGCGTCTCTAAAAGTTTCTGTAGCATATTCTATCTGATTGTTTGTCTGTTTACATAAAACGGTAATTACATCTAATAATTTATTATTAACGTAAACATTATTACATTGTTTTGTTTTAAAAATGTTTACTAATTTTTCTATCCATAATTGTATCTTTTTACAAGCATCATCATTATTTGTCGAACCAACATCGTTTACGTACATATTATTTAATAATTCTCTCATTACAGTTTCAAACATGTTAACTTCAGTTTTATAAACAAAATCTGAACAATTTATATTTTTTGATGGATTTTTAACCACTGGAAATAGGTAATTTTTAAAATGAGGACGTTGAAAAAATAATTTTTGAATAAATGCAAAGAATAGGCTCGATAATTGTTGGTTTTCTGAATCCACTTCTTCTTTTAGTTCACTGGTGATGACTTCAGTTGTTTGTATGGCCAGTATTATTATGGAAAAGAGACAACTGATTTTTAAATTCATGATCGTTCACTTTAATTAGCCAATCCTTCGGTCTAAAATAGTCATAGATAATTTTTTTTTTTTAATTTGAATCGATTAGCGTAAGCAAAATTTCTGAGTCTACACAAATGCAAATATTTTAGCTCCATCACTGTTTAGCCGACAATGGTACGAACAATGACATTCCTAATTTATAACTCTTTCAAAATAACAATAATGCGTTAATAATATATTAAATCAATCGTTGAAAGGCAATAAATTTTCAAGGAATGAAGTAAACAAGTTACAGTCACAAGAAGAAGAAGTAGGAGAAGAAATAGAAAAATTGAAGAATTTCATGCATATATTTAACTTGTGTTTAAGTTTATAAATCAAGTTGAACAAAAAAAACAAAAACAAATCTGACGTGAAACACTCACACAATTCAAATAACACAAATCACAATTTTATTACAGTTATAAAATTAATCACAGATTTCAACACAGATCATTGTATAATGTGTCGCACGACTGTCCTTTTTTTATACTCTCAACCTCTTAAAACTCTTGGCTCAAGATGGGGAGCATCCAGGAGGACATAGTCTAATTTCAAGGTTCATATCATCTTATCTAAATTTTTATTTAAACCAAATCTGTACGGGGCCTGTTTTTTCAATTCATTAATCTCCCGAATAGCTTCTAACTGAATTTTTTTTTTCTTTTTTGTGTTTTGTGTGTGTGTGTGTGTGTGCGTGTGTGTATGTGTGAAAAAATTGCTCAAGCCAAAAAAATCGAAAAAACACAAGCTTGATATATCTCGTTTAGATAATTAAACCCGTTCTGACCAGAAAGTTTCAGTCAAAATCATCAACCAGAACTTTTTTTGCGACTTCCTTTCTATGGTTCTATTTCCATGCATTTAATAATGAAGCTGTATTACATGTCTAACTAGAATTATAACTCTAAAGGAAGTCGAGTAAACGGATGTGCAATTTTATCGTATAAGTTTATAAGTTTGGGAATGGGGGGGGGGTGTGAATTTGTTCGGAAACAGATCCATTGATTTTAATAAAAACTGCAATGTTAACTGCATTTATATTACTTTTATTTAAGAAAAAAAAAATGTTACATATAGTTAGGTATGATTACATTGTAATCCGCAAGATAGCGCTAATCATATAAAACCGAAATTCAGATGGCATATTTCCCAATTAAATCCTTATAAAATAAAATTGTTACTTGAAAATGGTTTCAAAAGAAAAAAATGATAACTTTATAATAATTGTGTTGTTGGTACTTCAACTTTAAAGAATATCCGTTAGAGCGCTTTCAAAAAAACTCCTATTCCATAAATCATAGAGTCATAATTGAAGTCATAATTGAACATGTAATAGAGCACACAAATTCTGTATTTACAAGGTCTGTAATAGTTCCATAATTTTTCTATATTTACCTGTGTAATTTGTTTTTAGTTTTCCATTACCATTTTTGTTTTTGTTCTGTTAATGCTAGCTAGATTCTTATGTATATTTTTTCTATATTTTATAGATAGCCCCTGAAGAAGACAAACAATGTTTGTCGAAACGTCGGGCCATTAATAAAAAACACTTTAAAAAAAAAAATTTTTTTAGTGTTTTTCTTATGATACCCCCGGCCGATCTGCCAACTAAGAGATACATCAAATCATAGAACCTATTCTATAAATTCACAATTCGTGTTAATCGATTTTCTTCTAATTAGAAATTCTAGTAATGCTTTAATACATCTTCTAATCTGCGGGTAGCAGCACCATAACAAGGAATAAGCTTGTTCTTGTATCTCACCTCCCTCCACAATCCTCAAAAATAGTTATTTATTTAACAAGAAGGACTTTTACACAATCAAATTGAAAGTTTGATCGCACGAGCGCACAAAAAGTGCGTACTAGACGAGTGTGGTAAAAAATACATTGCTCACGAGTTAAATATTAGATTTTATCCATATCATATCAATCAATCAATAATTGAATTCAAATAAGTATGTGAAGAAGTTATCTCAAAATAGAAGAAAAATCCTTTTAGAAAGCTTTAGTTTAGTTATGACAAAAAATTTCATAATTAAAATATACAATATAAATATTTTTCATATATACGTGGCAATGTAAAGAAATATTTATATGATTTTGCCTATGTGGCAACACTTCGCAAAATAAGCGACTTTCACACACACACTAGTGAGATAAAGTAGTGTGTAACTTACTCACTTGTGTGTGAAAGTTAAACTTTCTTCACTAAATTTAGTGTAATAATCATCACATTATTCAACGATAGCAGAAAAAAAAACAAATTATCCTATGCTTCGAAGAAAAGTGATAGGAATTTATCAATAACGAAACAAAACAAAAATAATCCCTGAAATCGCAGTTCCGGATGGTGGATTTTGATAGAAACTTCGTACCAGATGGTACCTAAACAGAACACCAAGTTTGAGCTTCCTACGATTTTTCGTTTTTGAGATATTTCGTTCACACACACACACACACACATACACACACGGACACATACACAGACCATTCACGAGAAACATTTTTTTTTATTAGCAGGGTTTCATACGCAACATATTCTGGTGAATACTTAATTTCGAAAATTTGACACGATTGTAATACTTCCTCTTACTAAGAGCAAGAGGAAGTAAAATGATCATTGATTTAGTTACAAGGTACTCTCGATCATACGGGTTTATGGTGGAGAGGAAGGGCACGGATAATTGAAAAACATGGTAACCATTTTCCGGTTATTTAGAAAATTTACTGTGTTCCAGATATTTAGGTATTTGGGCGCCAGGCTTTTCAGCCAATGATTTAATAAAAATTAATAACTTAATAAAGACCAGAAGAAATAGAGATAGTAATAAACGAAACTACTTACAGGTAGAGACAAGATGTTCTCATTCAGACAGCATGAATGGAAATGAAAAATGTACATGATAAATCAAGACTACATACATTTTCCATAATAGAAATATTAAATAAGGTATACCTTTACAAACATGTTATCAGACAAAATATATACAGATACTATACACGAAGATAAGTACACAATACGAAAATCATAGAAAGTTATTGCAATGTCCCGGGAAAGGCCTTGCACGAGGGACAATGGGAAAACTCGGTAAATGAAATGAAAAATGAAATGAAATGAAAATTTTTTATTCCTGTTCCGGGACTAAGTCCCTTAGGAACAATAATACAAAATACAAGTGGCCTAGTGTGTCTGGCCTTGACAATTATGTACATATCATTTGTAATTATTGATAATTATAATTATTGAAAATTTAGTCATGAATGATAAGGAAGAGGGAGGAAACTTCTAGGGGTTCGGTGAGACTTGTGAGGATAAGAGGTGGTGAAAAAGACGGGACTTGAAGGTAACAGTAGTGGAGGCACGACGGATAGATAAAGGTAAGGAGTTCCATAGATAGGTGGCACGTATTACAAAGGATTTTTCAAAAGCGGATGTATGGTGGGAGGGAGTATAAAGATCGGAAGGACGGGAGCGAGTGTTACGGGAGTGGACAGACGATTTAAACTTCAGAAGTTTAAAGATATACGAGGGTCTTTGAGATTGGATGACTTGAAAGATAAAAGAGCCTAAGAAGTACTACAACTTAGCCGGCCAATATTTCCAGAGAGCTCATGAAACAGTTCTTAGTACCCACCCGTACTTTTTTGTACTTTCCGCTACTGGAGTACAGAAGATCAGACTGTAACTAGCCTTTTGCCCCACTTCTTAATTCTAAGGCCATCTACCGCCTTATGCGCGTACTTGGTTACAACATTGGATAATCCGAACTACCAATTTTCATATGTTTTTAAAAAAATATAGATATATATACATATTATTTTAAACATAGAGTGTGTTACAAAAAATCTCGATGATCAATCAATACAACAGCTATTCTTTAGTTGACGGAAAAAAAAAAGACTGAACAGATGATGCATTCACAATGAATATTCAAACATAAACGAACACACAGAAAATGGAGGGACTACCTGGCAACACGACATATAACCATGACTCACCACACCGTTTTTTTCATGCAAGATATATGTTTATCAAAATAGATGTCCATTTTTATTGAGAAAAATTTAAAAATAATGTTAAGAAATTTTAATTACATATTTATTTCAAGTACGGATGATCCACACCCGGATAATCAGGAGTACATATGTATGCCTGAGCAGACTTTTGTAGAACCTTTCTGTCAAACACCCACAAGCTTGTGCAGTTTAAATTTATACCACACTGAAAAACAAACCAAAAGGCCTTTAAAATCATTTTTATCGGTGAAATGTTTGAAATGAAAGTGATAATTTTTATCTATGCAGTAGCTTTCCAATTTTAAGGAAAATCGATGTTTTCTATTCGGGAAAATAAAAAAAATACTAAGTCGTACTTCTAGATAACCGATTTTTTCAATATTTGCAATTTTATCAGTACTACTAATATATGTATATATTAATATATACGTGACAAAACCATGTTTTATTGAATTATTACCTTAAAGGAAAGCACAATGCTACTGTTCTCTCAGAACCCATTAAACAATCAAATTTTTGAGAGAGAGAAATATCACGAAAAACTAAAAGAAACGTTCAGTAAAGGAGCTAATTTCGGTTGATGAATTTTGCTCAAAAGCTTCGTGTCCAATCCAGTGGTAAAACTTAACCGGAAGTAGAACTTCGAACTTCTTGAGATTTTTTGTTAAAACAAACAAACAAACAAACACACACACACACACACACACACAGAGTCTTTTATAACATGAAATTGTCTAATTTCTTGTCAAGTCAACGTATCAAGTATTTTGAATGGATGCTCTAATTTTACACATATAATATAAAGCTCCTTAATTTGATTTGCCACAATATTCACGTTTGATATAGACTCAGTGTAATAAAGTATCATAAAAAAAATGAACAATGATCTCACCTGTTTGCAAATCATAAAGTGTTTACCAATAAATATTTCCATAACTTTCAATTTGTAATAACACTAACACAAAAATACGAATACTATATAGCACGGCAAAAAAAAAGTAAAAAACATTCACTATTCTATTACAGAATTTACATAAAAAAAACTTAAATAAAATAAATAAATAATGCAGTTTCTTGAAATCTAGGAAGACTAATATCACTTTTTTTTATCGGGAAGAACTTATATATTAATTATGGAAATTTTTGAATTAATTCAAATTTAATTCATTTTCAAACTATATTTTTGTGAATGAAGAAAAGCTGTCAGTTGTTTTATTGCAGGCTAAATAAATAGAAATGCAGAGCAAATGATAAATGTTCAGCTGTTATCACATATAAGTTGATAATATCATTGCTTGGAGGGAGGGGGTTATCAGTTTGTCAGTAACTCTTCTTATTTTAAATATTGCTGAAATGATTTCTTTTTTTGATTAATGCATGAGAAAATTATTGAAAAAAAAAAAATGGCGGAGCCTATCTGTCTGTATAATGAAGCTACCAATATAAAATAATAAGTGATGTGTAATTTCTAATCGCCTGATTCTCTAATCAATATTGAAATTCTTGGAAATGTTATCAATTCTAATTATTCCTGGTAAGAATAATTAGAGCATTTTGCAAGGATTCCCCAATAAATACGACCTCTTTCTATATTAACCCTCAGAAATTTATTTAAAAAAAAAAAATGGTGTCCAACATTCTCTAACTCAATTTACGATTGTGCGGTTAGCATTTGTAATGTAATGGTGTGATGTGTATTTGTAGTTGGCTGTGGCCTGAGCGGTTTTGTAAAAGGGTTTGTAATTATGATTGAGATAGAAGTAATAAGAATAATTAAGAAGTCAGCACTGTTAACAATAAATATATTCATTCAAAATAATAACTACAAGTTACTTGATATTATAAACTTATTAATATATTGTGAACTCCCACTGATATTTAGAGAGCAATTTCTACATCGCTTTCACAGCAGAATGCAGACTTCGTTGTTTGAAAGCAGAAGTCAGACTTGTATTCTGCTGTGAAAGCCAGAACACTTTAGGAATCGCTCTCTAAATATCAGTGGCAGTTCACAATATATTAATAAGTTTATAATATCAAGTAACTTGTAGTTATTATTTTGAATGAATATATTTATTGTTAACAGTGGTGACTTCTTAATTATTCTTATTACTTCATCTCAATCATAATTACAAGCCCTATTACAAAACCGCTCACGCCACAACAGCTATAAATACACATCACACCATTACATTGGTGGCAGTGGTGGAATTTTTCTTTTACAAAAGAATTAACCTAACGCGATTTTTGTGCCTTTGTTTTCCCAATAGCAATGACCTAGATTTAATATACCTGACTCTATAATACACTCTTTTTGAAGGTAAATTCACAGCACTAAGATAATTATAAAATATTAAGAAAATACTATTTTGGATACTGTAAAATATTCTAAACTCTAAACTATTTATTTTCATTGCTTTCTTCCACTAAACATTCCAAGTTTTAAAAGACATCGTTATACGACGATTTCCAGAAAATACTAAGTAATTTACAATCAAAAACCAATTTTGTAAAACGCACATTCGGTTAATTCGGTTTTCATTGAATTTAGAATTCTCGCAATGCTTCTCATTCACCTCAATATTATAAAATAGGCAGTAGCCTTGCATTGTATTGAAATGGTACTTTAGAGTAAAGTTTAACGTTATGAGAAAATCGCGAAAAATTAAAAGAAAACCATTTTAGTAAGAGAAAGTAAAAATGGAATACCATAGTAAGTTAAAATCGCATGTTTCATACCTAATTAGTTTAACCAGTTTATTACAAATTAGATAGTACAAGTAGTAACCACAAGTGGATCTGACACTGAGTTTCCCATCAAAATCAGTTTACTATAAGTTCAACATTACCTAATAGAATTTTCAATTTACCCCGATTTTCGCAGTAAAGGTTTACGATTTTTATACAACCTGACATTATTATTATTGTTGTTATTATAACTTTCACTGAAAACAATTTTCAGGAAAGCTATGGCGATTGTTTTACCTATTTTTTTTTTGAGGGTTTATATACTGCAACCATCAAGTGATCTATTTAGCCCATCTGGTACCGTAGTGTGCTTGCTCAACTACAGCACCCCTTCCAAGTGGATCTCTCTAAGGAATAACAGAATTTTCTAGGATTCTAGGGTGGGTATTTCCCCCTCCCCCACCCGGTAACAACCCAGGCTATTAAATTTCTTTGGATGGCGGCGTCGCAGTATGTGAGGAGATGTATTGCATTTTCCTACATCTCCCCACAGAATCTGCATGTGCCAACATCTTTATGGCCCAGCTTCCTCAGACGTCCTCTGAGTCTACAGTGCCTCGTGAGAAATCTCATAAGAATACGGATCTTGTTTTTACTCAGACTGATGTAGGCCTTCGACCTTTCCTGGTTACAACCACCCAGACCAGACCATGGCTTGCCTCAGTCCCGGGAGAGTGTTCCAGACAGGTGCTCCTTTCGCCATCTCCACTTTATTGATTTCTTCCAAGTGTTACTGGTCGCTGACTCCGTAAATGGGCTCAGGCCCCAAGAGAGGAGATGCAGCAAGAGAGAAGAGATGTTTTACCACTTCGTTGCTTTCCACGCTGACATACCCGGCACCCAGAATAGGGTAGCTTTAGGTCAGCTTACCTAGGCATTCCCAAACCATTTTAGAACTGATAACAAAGAGTGCTTTAATGGCAGCCTGACTGTCGGGTAGGATAACTATCTACTAATTTCGATATCCTCTATCGAGGTTAAACTGAACGCACCTTCCAATAGCGTGAATTTTCGCATGGAATATGCTGGGAATTATTATTCAAAGAAGGGGATGGCGAAACCCTACGCTATCCAAAGCCTTGCTGGGCCCATATAGCTACCCTAAAAAAGTAACAATTACCAGGCCAGGAACAAAACTGCAGGCCCGGGTTTTACCCATCCAAATTTTATCACAGTCCGAACAAATCAGGCCATAACCTTAAGCTCTTCTACCGATATCCTATTCCGGCCAAAGGTCCTGAACCTAATCTCCTCACAGCCCAAACAATCCGTCATGAGATGTATGGGTGTTTTTCTCCTCCGTCTCACAGACTCTACAAAAGAGGTCAGGCAAGAGCCCCATTGTATGGAGATGTCTCCTTAAACCACAATGCCCAGTGAGCAAACCAACCAGATTCCTGAGGGAGGTCCGTGAAAGGCACAGGACCCCCTCACTTAAAGCCGTGCCCGGACCCGCAATGAGCATTTTAGACTGCCGACAACCGACTGTACTCATCCATAAGGATGAGTGCTGTGAGGCTGTTCATGACTAGAAGCCTGACAGACATGTGCCAAAAGACCACCAACAGCAGGCTTGGGACCAATGAAAGGGAGAGAGGCTCCCAATTTGGCAAACCTATCCACCTCCTCATTCCCAAAAATTCCCACGTGACCTGGTGCCTAGACATCCTTCAGAGAAGAAAGCTCTTCCAGTCTTTTAGAACATTCTAACACCAATCTGGAAGTGAAGTAACACATGAATAAGCGCCTTCAGCGCAGCTTGGCTGTCTGAGCAGATACCAACACCCTTTAAGTTAGGGAATTAAGCGGCATTTTTAGAACACGATAAAACTAATTTTCCCGGAAAAACGTTTCAAATAAAAGTGTGAGAGGAAAAACAAAGAAAGCATATGCGGATAACACATATTTCAAGTTTCCTAAGATTTTCATTGATTTGTTTAAATTGAATGATTAATTCAACTAATTGTAATAAATAAAAAAATACAACCATTAATATAAATCTCGTCAATATTTTTTTTAAAAAATTCCAAGAATTATGATAATTATTTAAATATTAGTTTTTTTATCTATATTTATAAATATTTACAATTATAAATGATAAATTTATCTTTATTATAATAAAAAAATAACAGAAAACGGAAACCATAAATCATTATTTATTATGATTATTACATTTTTAACCTTCGTCAATGACGTACTTTTGAATTATAGTACGTTTTATATAAATTTAAATAAACATTATTATTTTAATTTGTTTCTGCAACAAATATAATATTATTATATAGTTAGTTTTAAGAGGATAATTATATCTTGTTAAAAATATTTAAGTAAGAGGAAGTATTGTAAAGAATTGTATCGTTTTTGAAATTGAGTTTCCACCGGAAGTACATATTTGGACTTCCTTTAAATAAGCAAAAAATGTGCGTGTATGTGTTCTATGTGTAAACAAAATATATCAGAGAAGCTACCCAGCGGTAACACTCTCGCACGAGTTACTTCCTATTGCTGGAAGTGATCATGGGGCCAACAGCGGCTCAGTCGACGGGCTGGATTATCTGATATAGTTGTGGAGGCGAGATTTTGAACAAGAGGATTAGACTTGAAAGCAAGAGTGTCATAGAATTTTTTATATTTAGTTTTGACAGCTTCAGATGCATATGGGATTTTGAGATCACTGTGGAGGGTGGAATTAGAGACATAGAATGGAGGAGCATCTGTTATCTGACGGAGTATTTTTGACTGAAAAGACTGAATTTTCTGGGAATTTGAGCGCATGGTTGAACCCCACACTTGAAGTTCATAAGTCCACATCGGTTTGAGTATACTGTTGTATATTAGTCGTTTATGCTCGAGAGGTAGTTTCGATCATCTTTATATTAGTCTGAGTAGTAACTTATTCCGTTTGTTAAGTTCCAGTCTTTTTGGTACTGTATGTGGATTCCATGTTAGTCTTTTGTCGATGTACATCCCATGGTAGCGAACTAAGTTTGTAGGAGAGAGTGGTATTGAGTTGAAGGTTACTGAAGGACAGGAGGCACGACGCAGAGTAAAGGTGATTTGTTGACATTTTTGTGGGTTGAGTTTAATCCGCCATTTGTTGGCCCAAGATTCTATTTTTTTAAATGATCCTGTAAGAGAGTGGATTCATTATGGGAACAGAGCTGGAAGCAAGAATGGCCGTGTCATCAGCGTTAGTGTAAAGAAAAGTGTTTATACAGGTTGGTAGATCTGAAGTGAATACAGTATATAAAAGCGGGCCAAGTATACTACCCTGAGGAACTCAGGCGACGGCCAGCGAGTAGTCAGAGATAGCAGATCCGCAACTAATCTGAAAGTAGCGGTGAAATATCTTAAATTTGATATTCCAATTTAGTTGGAACCATCATTTTGTTGGAAATATTGATTTTTTTGAAGATTTTTGGAGGCATGAAGTTACAATAATAATAATTTCCTTCCTTCAAGTGTCATCACAAGAACATGTTATGGTTCAATCAGAAAAAAAACATTGAAAATACGTAAGAAGTATTGTAAGAATTCCACATTTGAAGAAAAATCCGTTAACTGGAAATGAGACTTTACAGAATAGGTTTCTCCATTTCAGGAATTTTCTAGAAAGTGGTTCAAATGATTTATTTACTTGGAATGCTAATTCATAGAAATAAATGTACCACACAAGAAAGAAATTAATATTTTGAATCATCCTTCTCTCTTTTCAAGCATACCGAAGCTGGAGTGCCGCAAGGCAGTATTATAGGTCCTATCCATTATTCATTTTACACTGCAGACATCCCAACACATCCTGATACTATCCTTCTCACCTATGCAGATGATACTGCTATCCTGTCTACCAATAATGATTCCGTAATAGCCCATAGATATCTGCAAACCCACCTCCCTTAAAACTCCCTAAAAAAAAAAATGGTTTAAAAAAATGTGTCATTAAACTCAATGAAAACAAGTCTCAAAACATTACCTTCACTCTTCGACGCATTACTCTTCCTCCAGTCCATTACAACTTGATTTCGATACCAGTGATCAACGTTGCTCGCTACCTTAGACATTACTTAGACCGAAGACTCACCTGGAATCCTCATACACGACTTAAAAGAATAGAACTAAACAGACGCTTTCGACTACTTAAAAGACTATTGGACACCTCTCCTTAGACAACAAAAGACTAATTTATACTTAAGCCTATCCGGGATAGAACTATGGTGTTCAACCATACGCTCAAATCCCCATAGACCCCAATCCTTACAATCCAGAATTCTCCATAACATTGTAAACTCTCCTGTTTACGTCTCCAACCAAACCATACACACTGACAATATACCGTTCATTACTCAAGTCGCCCAAACCCGTTATTGGAAATTCCATATTAACCTACAATCACACACAAATCATTTGGTTCAACACTTATCTTCCCGAACACTTTCTAATAACCCTCCTAGACGTCTTAAAAGACAATGGCCTCGTGATCTCCTCTCAAGTGAAGAGAGTGAATAGTATTTATGTGTAGTTTTATAGTGTTTCCATTGGGTAGATTCTGCACTCATTATATATATACGTTCTTCGTAATAATTGTTACTTATAGCGCTGTTGCACTGATTGTAACATAAAAAAAGATTAAAAAATAATATATTTTGACCAATAAGTTTACAATAAGATGTAGATTCTTGAGGAAATTTGTTCATTTTAAATAAACCAAAATTTACTTCGCCAACGTTTCGTATTATATTAAGACACCATCAGGACTGAGTTTTTTCTACAATAAAATATAGTTATGGATGCCAAAACATAATTCCATGAATTCCACAATCAACAAATTTAAATTACATGAGATTGCATTATTACCTCTAAACAGCAGTTAGTGAAGGTAAAAAAAACAAATACGTAAAATAACCTTACACCTAACCAAAGTCTGGAGAAATAACCATTTCTTATTTCTCATTACCTACTTTTTCGTAGGCCGGTGGGGGGGGGGTGCCCACCGTTGATTTGAGCGCTCTCTTAAATGTTTTTATGTATAGATGAATCTACAAAAGTGACTATTACAGAGAAAACACTTTTTCCGATTAGTTTTTGGCCCTCCAATGGTTTACCAATGATTGTGGGAACTCCTAGGAAATGTCTTTTAAGGAAATATAATCAAAGAATATAGTTCAAGTACACCCAATGTTAATCAGTTTCTGGAGAAAAAGGTTAAAGTTCAAGGAAGGAAGCAGTCTCTTGTCTGGCCTTTTAAATAATTGAAATATGAGACAGTTAACGCTTGGATATATATCTTATATATATAGATATATAATATATATATATAATCATATTTTTTCTAACAAAACACAATAACTATCACTTTGTACCAGCTTTGGTATATTTATGTTTATAACTAATATAAATGTAATTTACAGTACTGAATAACTCCTAACTTTCTTGAAACTAGAAATTCATTTAATGTTGTTTTCTGGTCTGGGACAGGCACCGCAATGACTTTATTTTTTTTTTTTTATTCACATTAATTTAAATTTTACCGTTAAATTACTTTATATATAATGCTGTTAAAGATTTTCTCCTCTCTGCCAATAGGAAAGTGTAAGAAGGACTTACTAATATTGTGTAATAGGTAACATTCTTAGTAGGTACTAATCTTTGATCATTTTTGCATCCTATTACTGAAATTTGTAAGAATAATGTATATAAGAAATAGTTAAGTTGTGCTTTGTGCTAGTGCCAACAAAAAAAAATCTGGTGTGAATCACTCACACAACTTTCTCTTACTCCAGTTTTCAAAATTGTACCTAATTGACAAATTTTATGGTTTGTGTACCAAATTTGATGAAATTTGTTGGAGTTCGTCGAAAACTGAAAAAAATGTTCAGTAAAAGCGCACTTCCGTTTTACTAATTTTCTTCAAACTCGGAATTTTTGCCATCTATTTATTTCTAATTAATTCTGTTTGGGTGGTAGAATTGTATAATCAACTACGATAGCACTTTAGAGAAAAACATAACCCTACCCCCACCCACAAAAGCCCCTTTAAATGACTCCACCTAGAGAAATGTTTCAAATAAAAGTTGTAACTCTCTATATGTGTAGTTCACATTCTTGGTTTAAAGAAAATCGTTGGAGCCGTTTTCGAAAAAATACCAGAAAACTGAAAAATTCATTTTAGTAAAAACGCACTTCTGATCATCCGAATTTTTTCAAATTCGGAATTTCAACAACATATTAAATTCTAATTAATATTATTTAGATGATAGGATTGCATAGTAAACTGAAACAGCACTTTAAAGGAACACCTAACTCCACCCCTCCTCCAAAAGTGCACTTAAATTAATTTTCCCTGAGAAATGTTTTAATTAAAAGTTGTAGATCTTAGTTTGTGTAATTGATACAGCAAGTGTGAAAAAATCGTCGGAGCCATTTTTGAGAAAATTGCAAGAAAGTAAAAAAATACTAGAAAACTGATAAATACTTTTCAGTAAAAACGCACTTCCAGTGTTCTGATTTTCATCAAACTAGGAATTTCAACAACATATTTAACTCTAATTAATATTATGTTGCTGATAGAATGGTGTAATAAACTGAAATAGCACTTTAGAGGACAACTCACCCACCCCCTTCCCTAAAAATGCCCTTAAATGCAATTCCGGAAAAATTTTTCAAATAAAAATTGTAGATCTTTGTATGTGTAGGTGATATAATGAGTTTAAAGAAAATCGTTGGTGCCATTCTGGAAAAAAATGCAAAAAAGTGAAAAAACTATTCAGTAAGGTGGTACTTCCGGTCTAGGCATTTTGACCGCTGACCTACTGTCAGTTCCCATGGTGATACCTAAACGGAATATCAAGTTTGAACTTTCTACGATTTTTCGTTTTTGAGTTATGCTGTTCACAGACATACATACATACACATCACATACATACACACACACACACACACACACACACACAAAACACCACACATGTGCTAAAAACCATTTTTTCTAGACTCAGGGGATTTCAAAAAACGGATATTTCCGGTGAAAACTCGATATCGAAAATTTGGCACGATTACAATAAATCCTCTTACTAGGCTAGGAGTAAGAGAAAGTAAAAAAAAATAATTTTGTGGTAAGAAAAATGCCGTTTATAAATAAATCCTATCGATGGATTCCAAATAGACCTGTATGTTTTGTTTCCTGTTTTCTTATTTAACTAATTAATGGAATTTATGGAATTTCATTATATTATATCTCTTATGTTCCCCATCCAACATCTCATGACTCCCTAAGGAATCGTGGTCCCCATTTCACTCTGCAGCTCTGCTCTGCTCTAAAGAAAACCCATAAGAAGCCATGGCCCCCATTTTAATCTACTAAAACTTGGTTCGTCTCTAAAGAACACTTTCGAACGTCTGAATGAACCAACTTTAGGTATAATAAGGAAGTGATTTGGTTATCATCAGAGATATTTTCCTTGGCAGCCTGCTTCTTTTTGTGGTCATCATCTGGTTTCGGGCGTTTGACCATCACCAGGATGTTTTTGCCAAACAGTGTACTAACATAGACTTGCAACGAGCAAATACATTTGATATACTTTGCCTTATTACTTATTTGCTTTGTGCAAGTCTATGTTATTACACTGTTTGACAAAAACTTCCTGATGATGGGCGAACGCCCGGACCCGGACGATGACCACAAAAAGAAGCAGACTATCAAGGAAAATATCTCAGTTGAATTCCAGCTCTGGCAAACAACAATGATTTGGTTATATTTGAAATATATCAATTTTGAAGAAAATCGGTAACTGCATTCGAGGTGCGTCGTTATGAATAGTTTTTCCGCTTTATTCTCAATTTTCTCAAAGACGCTTATACAATTTTTCCTTAAAGCTTTTTCAAAAATTATTATTTCACATTTATAAATAAATTTATTTAAAAATTGTTCTCCCTTTAGGCCTGTTTAAACAAAAATTAATAATTTGCAAACAAAAGTAAGTTTTTAAAAAATAAATCAAAATAATGACCACGTGTTGGAGAAACCAATAATGACGCAGATAAAAATTAAACTCCAAATCCTTGTAAAGAAATTAACTTCAACCCTTATCAAAAAGGAAAATTTAACAAAATAACGACGTTTAGTTTTAAAATAAACTGATCAGTAAAATACAGAAAAATAACTAATTTTGGTAAGTAACTTGCTATTAATTTGTGGACGCTAATAATTATTAAATAATTTGTTAAGTCTATGTATGTCATAAAAAAACTGTATCTTATATTACTTCTTTCAAATTGTATATTAATTACAGATATGAATTGATTTGATAAAATAGTACCACCTGTTTGATAATGGCAAGCGTATTGCTGAAACGTCACAAGGAAAAACAATGTTTTTATATATTTAATTAATATATAATAAAGAAAATTCAGGCTGAAAATTGGTTCATAATCATTGGAGTTGAAAACAACCCATAATATCAAACAAGAGTTTAGCAGCCTACAAAACAAACAACCAAAAAAAAAACTATTTTAAGTCGTACGTTTTTAGAAACCATTTTACGTAAGATGGGCCGGACTTGCCGTTTATTAGGAAACTAATCCGCTAAACCTTATTTAACTGACAGGTCGGTACGAGATGGAAAGAAACGTGAAAGAATTACTGAAAACTAGCAAGTACTGTCACATATTGACTCTATTAAGGTATAAAGTGGCAGCAAATTGGATAAACTGAATAGTCTACTTTCTTAGGTGAATTCAACGTAAAACTCGACAAACCAGAATTCAACTGAAAGTATTGAATCAATGAAAAAAACTTTAAGACTAAACACTTATAGTACTGGTAAATAAATTTTAATGGAAGCTAATCAATCTGATCAGAGAGCTTATAAATAGTACTACAACCATGTGTTCAGAACTAAACTTATGTTTGATGTCCAGATTTGTAAAAGCAACGCAATATTTAATTCCAGTGATAGTTCAGTGTGTGTTTTTTTTTAATTATTTCATCTTCCACGATAATTTTTTTTTTCATTTATTTATGTTTATTTACCTACTTATTTACAATTACAACTTCAAGGTAGTTTTAAGCTCTCGCAACAGGTAATAATCTGACAAAAAAAGTGGAAAAGCATCCAAGTGGCCAAAACTTACTAGTGGGCTTTAGCGCCGATAATAATAATAAAGAAGAGGAGTGATTGAAGTTGATGACCTCAATGGCGACCCTCCCACCCCACCCCAACAATACATTATTTATTACTGACCTCAGTCAGTGAGGATACCGCAATCTCACATCGATTTGGTTAGTTTTGGGAAGATTCGAGAAGTATAAAAGATGAGAGCCGATGAAATAGTGGATTGGAGAAAAATCGAGAAAAGAAAATGCATTTCTAAATACCTAGCTGTTAACATGTCCTTGTTGAATGATTTGTAGATAACATGAATGGTTCTGGAGGGAGTTGATAAGTATGATCTATCAAGATTAGAAAGGTAGATTTTAGAAGACTCGAAGAATTCCATATTTCGAGTCCGTAACTCCTAATCGGTTTCAATAGTGCTTTGTATGTATTTTTTTTTTTTTTGTTAGGGTTAGTTATGGTCACTTGTAAAGTAGTTGTGAAAGTAAGTGGAGTGGAGCTTTTGTAAGTAAAAAATAGTTTAGTTCAATTATCTAACTTTTTTTCACAGGTGTAATAATAATTAAAGCAGAGATTACTCCTAGAGTATATCAGTTACACCAGAGAAAGTGAAAGAGTAGTTTAAAGCCAATAGAGCGGTGCACCGTGACTGTCTAAGCTACTAAAGTGTTACCTACTTGAAGGTAAAAGATACTTAACTTACAGTACAAAACTAACTCATTTTTATGGTGGTCGAGCCTACCCCTTCTTTGGTCTGTCTGGGTTAAGCGGGCGGATCTTGACTTTCCCTAGGGTGTACTGTTGGGGCACGTTTGGTGACAGGATGTTTAGGCGGATGTCTGTACGCTTGTGAGTTCAACATATAGAGGGACGTTTACATGTCTGTAAGTCACCACATAAGTAGTAAAGTTTCTATAGTTCTTGTCGTTTCAATCTTCTTTGCACTTTCCATGTGTTGTTTGTCAATGTCAAATCCAGGATATCATGCTGTATCATGGTGCAAGAAAGCACAGTCTGCTTTAGATAAACCGAAGTGTAAGTAGTACATCTAAGTGTGAAAGTTATATTCTGGCATTTCTGTATATTCACTTTTTACTTTCAATTTACGAAACCATTATCCCCCCTAAAAAAATTGCCTATATAGTGGTGAGAGAGTGGTAAGTATAAAAATATGTCATATTTTTTTTGTTTAAGTTTGTACCCTTATATAGGGACGGCAGGTTTTATGAGATTAATAGAGATAGCAAAAAAAAAGAAGTAAAATGGGTTTCAACAACATATATATTAAAGTTTGTGTACCTCACGTTTTTCAAGAAGAGGAAACAAGATGGCAGAGTGGTTGATTTCAAATAAAATAAACTATTCTTACACTACTAAGTTTTAGTGATTTTCTTACAAATAGAGTTGAAATGATATCGCGCTAGTGTAATAATTATAGTATTACATTAACGTATAAAAATTACATTTGTACGGGGCTGTACGGAGCCCGAAGAGTCTATGATTCTCCATTCCATTAATATTACGTGAGATCAACTAACGTTACATTACAATTTAGTAAAACAGTAAAATAATTACATAATAATTAAAAGCAAATTATTATTATTATAAAACTTATAAAGTGATAGGAGGCACACTAAACAACTTTGTCATTTTATTAATAAAAATTTGTTGAAGCCCCCCCAAATATATTATAATATTGAAAACAACCATTTCATAGAAGTCTTACCATAGCACATCCATCCTAAAAAAAATGTTTCTGGAAAAAGTGATGTAAACAAAAGTAAGGCCTATTTTGTTTAATGAGTTTATAATGTTTAAAGACAATTCCAAAAACTTGCTCTTTCTTTCAAGTAAATAATAAAAAATTTAACTTAAACAAACACAAACAAAAAATAATATAATATAACAACAATACCAAGTTGTTTAAGGACTATCCTTGGCCCAATAACGGGGCAAGAGGGCTGTACAAGGTGAGGAATAAGTCGAAATGAAAGAGGAGGACTGAGGCTCTGGTAGGTGGGGTCTCCCCTCCCTACAGTGTATAGAAAGAGATTGTGGCCCAAAATGAGCATGTGAAGGACATGGAGGACATCGCGGGTGTCAAGGGCCGGGTCTTGGGTAGGCCGCTTCTTAGATGATTAGATAACGGAGATAAAGATTTGAGACGTGGGTGCGACAAGGTAGGTGAAAGGTGGAAGAGACCGCCAACAGTGGGGTGATTTATTTATAGGAGGTCAATGTTCTGCGAACGCCCAATCATAGAAAAAGGCATCATAGAATAAATAGAAGACAAAAGAATAACAAAAATAAATAAATAAACAACTTTCACTTGATGTACTTTAACAAAACCCCATTATCGATTTTTCCTTCTGAAGGCAAGCGTAATATGAGGTTTGAACTTTGGCGATTTTCTTTTTTTTTAATTATTTTGCAATCTTTAAATAAATACATACAGAGTGAAAGGGAATCAGATAGAGAGAGGGACAGAGTGTGAGAGTCCGTTCACTAGAACAACTTATTCTCATTTTGAAGACTGGATATCGAAAATCTCGATGCAGACAATGTTTCCTCTTCGGCATGAAAGATATATTTTTTTAAAAAATCAATGCCCAACAAACCTGTTTTAATAATAGAAAAATTTGATCATCATCAAAATAATTGTAAGCCTTGTCTACCGCCGCCGTGTGAGACGACTCCCTTCATATACAACTTATTCATTTCTTCTCTATCCTCCACCTCATTTTCCAATTTCTCTTTTTATGCCTGCTTCCTTCACATCCCATCTTGTCCGCGGTTAGCCTCCGCCCACTTTGTCCATAAACCTGAGTCTTATATGTCACCCTGGCCGTCCTGTCGGGCGTATACGTAAGAGTTGTCCAAGCCAGTATAATCTATTTTCTCTACCACCCCTACCACTCCTAGGCTGGCCTTCACTGACGTTATTATGTATTCTATCTCGTCTGATCTTCCCCTAAAACTTTTTTTGGTTGAAATATTTCATCTCATTAGCCTGTAGCTGACTTTTATGTTTCTTATTCAGTGTCCTGGAATATGAAGAATATATATTAGCGGGAGAATATCATCGATCTATACATTTTTGTGGTTCCCTTGGCTACCATTCTACCGTTGAGTAGACTGTACTAAATATTCTAACAGCATATTTATCCTCTTCCTAATCTCCATGCCAACGAAAACATTTTTCACTCAGATATGCACCTAAACGGCTAAAACTAATGTGACATGATCCACCATTTTTCCCACCTATCGCAACTACCTATTCTCTTAATTCTATACGGCAACCTCACATTACATGCTCATTACTTTCATTTTAACAGCGCTAATTACAAGAAAATTTAATGAATTAGTTTTATTTCCTAATGTCGATAAAGCCACACAAAAAGCTAGTAAAGGTTAGTTATTATTATTCTGGGTACAATTCTGAATTATTGTCACGTACAACTTAAAATGAGCGTTCACTACCAAAGCAAATAACCAATTATATAATAAAAACAATGACAAGATAAAAATATAAAAAGACGGAAAGGGAAAAGCACTATTGCAGCAAAAGAAAGCGTAAAAAAATATTGTGATATATTAGGGAGTTGAAAGGTTTTCTTTCTCAAGTCTGTAAAATAAAGAAAGGTCAGGCTGAAAAAGCAAGAGTGGAAATAAAGTAGAAATGTAAATCCGTGGAATGAATAATGAGAAGTGATTGCTTCCAAGTTGTTCCAACTTAAGGGAATGAGCCTTACAAGTGAATGGCCAGTCGAACATATTCCAACAACCCTTTTTTTGGTACAATCACAAGAACGAGCAAACAAGAGTCCACATTCTAATGGGGCATTAGACCGTCTATCTTTACATCAAAAAGAGTTTTTCTATCTTTCTTTTTGTTTTTTTTAAGTTTTCTTTGAAATTAGCCAGTTCATCTAGTGTAATTTATGTATACAAAACAAAATTTCACCACATAACGATCGTAAAAGAACGATCGTGTCAAATTTTTATTATTGAATTTTTGCCAAAATTGTGTATTTTTAAAGTCACTTAAACTATAAAAAAAAAAATTGATTCATAGAAACTGATTTGGTAATTATGAAACATAGTAGGCCACATCCCCCCCTAGTAAAAACTGATATTCATTCCCAAAACTATTCACACATAACTTCATTATTTATTTTAATTCTTTACGTGAACACAGTAATGATTAATTTATTTATTTATGAATTTTGTGCAAAAGCCTTAGTAAATTTGAAACTCCCAACAATTTTTAACATTTTTGAGATATTTGTTTCAAAACTACACACGTAGACATATATATTTTGAGTAATTGTTAAAAAAACCAACTCCTTTTATGTAATATTTGTTGGTTTTTTTATCCTTTATTAATGTAAATAGCTAGGAGGTTATAGTACAAACTGAAACCCCATGTAAATCTGTATATATGAATATATAATAAATTTTGGAAATAAATGATTATCGACTGACTGAGTAAAATAATAAAATATAGCATCTGATATTTTATCCAGCATTGCAGAACCCACCCACATATTCAAT
The DNA here is from genome assembly GCA_011037195.1 of Triatoma infestans. Classification (NCBI taxonomy): domain Eukaryota; kingdom Metazoa; phylum Arthropoda; class Insecta; order Hemiptera; family Reduviidae; genus Triatoma; species Triatoma infestans. The sequence goes on from JAAEAF010009730.1 coordinate 124,298, forward strand.
AATAAAATATAAATTCATTCATTCTTCACTCATTCACATTCATTAAACCTAAAACTATTGTTTGAAACTTTTTCCCCGGGGAAATTCTGAATGAATTGAGAAAACACCAATAAAATGCCATTTAATCACAATGTATCTGATCCCCATCCAAAACAACCAAACATCTAGTTAAAATTCGGAAGTTTTGGAGAAAAAAAAATCGATAATTAATTATAACTGTAAGAATAAATCTTATACTGTAAGAGAAAATCTTATTTTTAATATCAACTTCTTTTTTTTACTTTTTCTTTCGTCTCGACATGAATTTTATATAATACAAGATTATGAAAAAAAAAGTACGAAAATAGAATAAGAAAATTTATTCCACTAATCCTTCCCACATGCTACCAATTTTAATCCGTACCTCATTAATTATTGTAAAAGGAAGATTAGTGCTCTAAACACTGTCTAGAAAGATATAATTAATTTGAAGCACCTACTAAAATCCGTCAGAACTATGGGATTATTCCGCTCACCGATATGCACTCATTTATATCCCCAGTTATGATCGTATTTAAAAAAAAAAAAAAAAAGAAACATATAAAACCAACTTGGCTATAAATTTTGAACGAAGAGTTTATAATATAAAGGGCGGCGATATTTCAATCGTAATAACTATGATAAACTCCAAATAATTTTTCTTATTAAATTTTATGTAATAAAGTAAAAGTAATGCCCCATTTTTTTTTTATTTTTTTGATTTAAGGCGTCTCAACATCTGTGATCATTTGCGCCCGGAGCCTTCACAGTGCACTGCCGGCCTCCGGACAGTGTTCTCCCGTTACAGACAACACTGTCCATCACCGGACAGTGAGCTTAGGGGATCCTAGGAAGAGAAAATCTAAGGGTAGCACGGCTGGATTCGAACCCGTGATCTCCGCGTTACTAGTCCAGCGCGCTACCACTGAACTAATCCCTTCCCTCCATTTTTATTTGTTTTATTTTCTGATGAGCCTAACATCTGTCAAATTAATTTTTAATGATTTCAATTGTTATTATTTAAATTTATACTACGCAATGAAAGGATATTAAATTTCAAGAAAAAGAAAATATATGTGGATTTTCCATGAAAATGCATAATGCATTTTTACCTTATAATCTTATTGCTTTTAAAAAAAAGGACGTATAATGATCGCGTCAAATTTTCATTAAAAATTAATCTCCGGTGAGGATTTTCGTCAATGATTTAAAAAAAAAGGTGTGAGATTTGCTGAATATGAAAACATTATTTTTTTTTTTAAAAAAAATCGGCTCTGAGTGTTGTGTGTTGAGCACAAAAAATGAAACTTACAAAGTTTAAATTCTAAACTTTATATTTCACTTAGAGAACGCCCAAGGGATAATGACACGGAAGTTTCTGTCCTCGTTAGTCCAGGAAGTATAAAGCTTTTTTTTTTAAGGTCTTAAAGATTTTCTTTATAAGACCTCTTTACGATAATAGTTAACTCGGCCAGTTTTATTTGAAACATCATTTTTAGGAGAAAATTAATTACAAGATGATTACGGCGGATAGATGATTTTAGACAGACTTCTAAAGTGGTATTTCCATGTAATATTAAAACTTCTATCATCTGCATTCCCGAATTAAACAAAAAAAATTTGTCAACCGGCAGTTTTAGGTGAGTTACAGCAAAGAAAGAAGTCATTTGAATGTTTTATAACAAACACACAAAAAAGTAAAATATTGGTGAGCTAAGAATGAATTTTGATAGTAAAATAGAATTTTGGAGCAAAACCAAAACAGTATAGCATACGTAATTTTCTTTTTAACAAACCAAAAAAATGAATAAATAAATAAATAAATCTCAATTACAGCTCATATAGATCAATAATTAATGATCTATGAACATTGAAATCATTCGCTTAAATGTCAGAAAACCTAGACGCAAAAATGCTCTCATCATAAAAGTGATACGCGAATCCACGGTGAGTATTATGGTTAAAGATTTCAAAGAGAGAGTTCCGTCGTCTGATGATATTATATTCAAACGGAAAAATCAAATTTGACCATTCTTCACGATTTTTTTCTTCTTTTATATTATATACTATTTATTCACAACGTACACACAGACAAATATATATATGTAAAGATTGTGAACATTAATTTCATTCCAAATGTGGGTCTAAAAATCTAACACGAAAAAAACCTGTACCTTTTCTATACTATAGTATGTGTCAAATGATTTAAAAATCCTAAGAAGTTTTTATATTATTTAAATTTTGTCCAATTTATTAAAAATTTACCTCTTAGTATCAAATATCCTTATATTGTGCAATCCATAACATTTAGAACATTTTTCATGATTTCTTATTTGTTGAAACATTAACACATATTTTATACTACAAAAAAAGAATTGAGAAAACTGAATGACATTTAATTAAAACTAAACTATGATCAAAACAACTTATATATAAATAATTATAAAAGAATACTGACCGCGTGTTCACTCACACCAGGCAGAGTATCACCACATAAAATAAAAACAATTAAAAATAAAAAGAAAAAAAAAATAAGAAGAAAATATTGAACCAAACTGTCAAAGAAAAAATAATAATAATAACACGAACAATGTTCTTTTTTATTCTCCTTGAAGTTTTAATATTAGAGACTATTAATACTTGAGATATATTTAGAGAAAAATACAATAAATCTCTTATATTGCGCACCAATATAAAAAACAAAAAAACGAAAACGGAAATTTTATTTTATCTTCCTTCTTTTTTTTTTATAACAAAGATATGTGAATTTTTTGGTCGATCGGGAGAGTGGCAAGTGTGAGAGGTGTTTACTCTGAGACGGCCGGGGCCAGACTGAGGGGCGTACTACTCCCGCCGCCGCTCACTTTGTCTTGCCACCGCCACCACCTCCCCTAAAGGGCCTCACATTTACCGCCTCCACTGGCTACTTCATCCACCATTGCTACCCCGTTACTACTACCACTACAACTAGTCACAACAACACACTGAATTACAAAACCACTAAGTTTACCCAATATATACATATAGAGTGAATGCGGCTGGTCACCGTATAAACTTAAAATTAGAATTTTTCACCTTTCTTAAAATTATTTGTACGTAGTAAATGATGATTGATATAAATTACAATTTTTTTTTTTTTCTGACAAAAGAGGAATTAAGCCTTTTCCACAGCGATTGTAAAATATTCTTAATGCGCTTATGAAGTTTAATATGTACTAGGGCAAGTTCTCTGCCTACTCCATAAATGGCACTGGTACAAATGAAATTATTATTTGTTGTGGTTGGTTCCGCAAAGTAGGAAAGCATCAGAGATATTTTCCGTGATAGCCTGCTTCTCTTTGAAGTCATCGAACGGTTTCGGGCATTCGAACATCATCAGGTAGTTTTTTGTCAAATAGTGTGATAAAATAGACTTGCACAGAGCAAATTTAGTTGATACACTCTCTTTTGTTGAGTGTATCAATTGTGAATTGGATCAGACAAATACTTTGCCCTATACGGCTGTTTAAAGTAAGCATATTGTTTGTTTTTTGACAAAATGAATAAACTTTAATACCGTTCCGTCATAAAATTCTTCGTTTTAGATGGTTTATCGCCAACACAAATTCATCCAAAGTTGGTGAAATTTATAAGAAGTCTGCACCTTCGTTATCAACAGTTAAAAAAAAAAAAAAAAATGGTAGCTGAGTTTAAACGTGGTCGTACATCGATTGAAGATGATCCACGTGAAGGACGGCCAAAAACTGCAACTACAGAAGAAAATATCGAAAGAAGATGATAGCTAAGTCTATAGACATCTCAGAAGAAAGGGTACGGCACATTTTACACGAAGAACTCAGTATAAGAAAGCTTTGTGCAAGATGGGTGCCACATTTGTTAAATGCTGATCAAAAACAAATGAGGAATCGACTTTCTCAGCAAAAGTTGTGCCGTTTTAAAAAAATTCTAACACTTTTCTGTGCTAGTTTGTTACGATGGATGAAATTAGGTTCACCACTTTTCATCTGAATCAAAACAACAGTCCAAGCAGTGGTTAGAAGCCGGTGGCTCTGCACCGAAGAAAGCAATGACAATTGCATCAGCTGGAAAGTTTATGACCAAAGGGATTCTTTTAATTGACTACCTGCCAAAGAGTCAAACAATTAATGGGGAAAACTATGCCCATCTTGTTGACCAGCTAGATAAAAAAATTAGAGATAAAAGGCTCGGTTTGCAAAAAAAAAAAATCCTCTTTCATCAAGACAATCCGCCCGCCCACAAAGGCGCTTCAATAATGGGAAAATTAAGGGATTTGAAGTATGAATTGTTGGAACATCCTCCCTATTCGCCACATTTGGCTCCCTCTGACTTTCATCTATTCCCAAACATTAAGAAAAGTATGAAGCTGGAAAAGGTTTTGGGTCATATAAAATGGTGATAGCAGCGGTAAATGGATAATTTGAAGACCTTCCAGAATGGCGCTTCATGGACAGAATCCAGTTATTGGAAATTCGTTGGACAAAGTGTATTGAACTAAAAGGAGACTTCATTGAGAAATAAATGCATTTATTTAAAATAAAAAACTCATTTTCAGTAATAGATATAGAACTTTTCACCTTGCCCAAGTCTATAATATTTATTTATCAAACAGTGAGTAAAGTAATGCTTTTTTTACACACAAGCTCAGGGTATTGACCTTACGAGCGCAGTAAGGGCATAAAACTGGACAAGAATTGTAAAAAGTTTGTCGTTAACGAGTTAACTATAAAAATTTTTCCGCAACCCTATTAAATTGGTCCTTGATTTGTATGAATCTAAGAAAGTGTGAACGGTGTAAGTGCTGAGGATGTACTTAAATTCCAATCAAACAGTTGTTGTGGTGGTTGGTCCCGCAGAGCTGGAAAGCATCAGAGACATTTTCCGTGGTAGCCTGCTTCATTTTTTGGTCATCGACCGGTTTCAGGCGTTCGCCCATCTTCAGGATGCGTTTGTCAAACAGTGTAATAACCTAGACTTGCACAAAGCAAATAAGTAATAAGGCAAATTGTATCAACTGTATTTGCTCTGTGGAAATCTATATTATTACACTCTTTGACAAAAACATCAGCGTATAAACTGAATTTGCTCTGTGCAAGTCTGCGTTACCACACTGTCTGACAAACGCATCCTGAAGGTAGGCAAACGCCCGAAACCGTCGATGACCACAAAATGAAGCAGGCTACCATGGAAAATGTCTCTAATCCAATCAAACACTCCTTCTCAATATAACTTGCTCTTACTGGTGTAACCGTGGTTGTTTGGGATTTGTTTTGAAATATGTTCTGTTCTTGTTTTTAAGTATTGCCGCTAGAATTCGGGCTAGTTAAGTGAAATAATATTATTTTTCTTCACTTATGGGAAAAGAAATGGCTTTTTTTTCTTTTTCTTTTTTTTTTACTTTTTGTCACTTGTGATTAAAAGCTTAACTTCACTTATTATTTTTGATTTAATAATTGTCACATTATTATACTGTTACAGAAAATAGTTATTTATATGACATGAGAGAAAAGGCCCGCTTTTACTCACTCAACTTTGTGTGAACTGAACGAGAGTTGTAAAGAAATTTTCTCTAGAAATGTTAAATATTACTTCTTTTTTTCTAAAACAATTAAAACTACTAAATTGAAGCAAGTTTACAAATAAACAAGAATGGTTATGCCATTGGTAGTACATTAGAAGTACATACGAAACGTAAATACCAAAGTTAAAGAATATTAATAGGCCATTTTTTTTTATATTGAAGTGGTACTTTAGAGGAAAGCTTTAGGTTACCTACTGTTCGCATTTTCGGTTGATGATTTTGCCCGGAAACCTTCGTGTCAGAGGCGGTGGTAATGCCTAAACCAAATTTTTTTTTGAGCTTCCTGTTATTTTCTTTGTTAAGATATTTTAACACACATATACACATACAGTATTCTTTAAAAATATTATTTTCATATTTCCGGTAGCTCAATTTCTCAAAAAATTTCTACAGTATTAACAGTAAGATCTAGTGAATTCAGGATTAAACAGTACCTGATGATTTGGTAAATCGCCGTTTGCCTATAATCAGAAGTTTCACAGCTGTTTCTTCAAGTCATGGAATAGTAGTAACATATTTTATTATATTATAAAAAGAAATAAACTGACTGGCGACAAAGATGGGAAGCATGTAGCTTGAATATTACATATAATAATATTAAAATTGAATTTATTCATTTAGAATAAATATTAATAATCATATTGCGTCGCTTTGTTTATATGAATTTTGCTTATAAAACGGCAAGTTTATGAGACCCAAAGTGAATAAAAAAAACAAAAACAACGAGCTGAAAATGTAGTTTTCTGCTTACTCAATGGTGGGGGGGGGAAGACCACGTTCATAGTTATAAATTTCCCTTTAGACGGTTAACTACGTATATAGAAAATACAGGCTACAACAAGAATAGAAAAGTTAAAAGAAAATGAGCTGGACAATATCATCCTACCATACCCAACCCTCAGTACTCACTATTCCCGAGGCTACATACAAGATCTGTGTTGAAGAGGACGCTTGGGAACAGTTCATGAATGGGGGAGCAATATCTCTAGGTGCCTAGAATACTAGTACTAGTCGTACCAGCCATCTTGTTCCCTAACCTACCTACCTTCTGGTAACCCGCATACATTCCCAAGTTTTTCCTTTATTTCACCGACTACACTTATGAGGTCTCTTTAATATAACAAGGGAGATGGACAGGGCTATCCAGGTGGTTCACAAGTGAGGCAACCCAAGTGGAGCTTCGGAATTTCTACTATTTTATACCTCATTGAACCATATCCTCTAAACACTACCTAAATCTTATATATATGCACATAAACGACTTATTAAAAAATGTTTTCTTTTTTTTAAAGTCTAGGTAATTTCTTTGTTTTCAAACTTTCCTTCAGCACACCATTGAAAATTATTTTTAAAAATCTTGTATAGCTATATATTTTATTAACCATCCGCTTTAATAAGTTCTCCGTTCTGCCACCTCTAATTTTTCAGTTTCAATTACTTAATTACATACCATATTCAATTCGATAACTTTGATTTACAAGGCCAGCAGTAGTTTGGCGCAAATAGTTAATATGGGCGAAACATTGATCGATACATATTAGCTAAGTGTCATATAAACATGACTATAAAATTACGACAGTAATAGCTATTAAAATAAATCTAATGTGAAACATTCACGCGACTTTTTTACTTCAAATAATACAATTTACCAATGTTTCAAAAAAAAAAAAAAAAAATTGCAACTTAATTGGATGTTTAGTTGGGCTGACTATTAAAAAAAAAGTGGTAGAGGTTATATTTGTATATATGAGCGATACTTATATACATGAGCGGACATCTGTGGAGCGCCCTTATCCGTCAAAACCAACAAAGCTCGTACAGTTTAAATTTCAACCTAACTGACAGAATCCAAAAAACCATCTATAATCAATTTTTTCGGTAAAATTTGCGAAAGAATTCCAAAAAATATCAAAAACTTACTCTGTAAATCACACTTCAAGGTTGATGGATTTTGCCTGATAACTTGTGCGATTTTTTGTTATTGAACTATTTTCACGCATATGTTTTTTCATTCCCACCACCCACACACATACACACATACAGCATATTTTTCGTCATCACGAGACCTTAAAAACATGTAATTCCACTAGCATTTACAGGAGGTGGATTATGATCTAAACTTCGGGTGGGATGCTGTGATGGTATTTTTCTATTTTTTCGAAATTTCCTGCCGTTTAAAAAAAAAGTGGTGGAGCATAGACTCTGGGTCACCCGAATATAGATATATATAATATATAATATCTATGAAAAATGGTTGGGTCTCCCAATGCTTGGACATCAGGTATTTTATCCATCGCAGCATGAGGATAAATCACTTAAACATTAATGTTTCTGTTACACTCACACTTGTTGGTTGTATATATGTGGGGAGGTTATTAGGTTATGAACCTTATAAGAACATAACCTTATAACTTCCCCACATATATACAACTAACAAATGTGAGTGTAACAGAAACATTATGTTGAAGTGAACGAACTTGGTGAATTTGCTTTGACTATGGAAGAAAATCCGAAACCAATCAGGAACAAAATCAATATACATGCTATGACAGATAAAATATATATTTTAAATTTTATTAATAAATAACTGTTCCGGAAAAATGCTTGCAATATATATAGTCAATATATCAAGCGGCCTAGTGGATGAGTTAGTTGGTCTATTTTATTAACTAGAAGCCGCTTTATGGTGGGGGGGGAGGTTGTTATTCAAATAAGTAAGTATAACGCATTAACCAAACTTGTTGCTCAGAAAATATTGTATTAAATATAGAGTTTTAGTAGGACTTAGTAAGTGGCTTAGAAAGTTAGCGACTTAGAGAGCGCCTCAGGCGAGAATTTTAGTCAGATATCTTCATTATGAAATCGTTTTTAACTGATTTCATAAACGATCTAATATTCATCGTAAATTATATATATATATATATGCGGGTTGTTAAATGCATGATTTTTTTTTTTTTAGACGCCTCTCCCCTAGCGATTTGGGCGGAGGTTCAGACTTTGCCAGTGACTGGAAGTTTTTTATTTCAAGTTGAGTCAATAACTGGTAGTTTGGTTATATATATACATATATATATATATATGTGTGTGTGTGTGTGTGTGTGTCTCAGTGCTCAGTGACTTTGTAAAGTGGTGGTGGTGTAACTTATGAAGTATATTTGTTTCCTCCTGCATTACTACAAAGGAAATCTTGAGGCCATTTTCGCTTACTGTAATTCCGAAAAACACAGTAATTTTATCGGTTAATTGCATTACCTCATAATGAGAATTCTATTAATACATGTAATACACCTTAATATTATTTAGGTAGTAGTATCGTACATTATGCAATATCGTTGCGAGCAGTCGTGGCTCGACTGCAACAGGGAAAGCTCCCAGGTATAACGGGAAATACCAGAAACTATGCGAGGAGTTGGAGGCAGACCCGATTCTAGGTCTGCCTTCGGATATAATGACTTCGTATCTAGGGATACCACTTACAAAAACTCTTCAAAGTCTTGATATTAGACAGAGGGGCATGGAAGAACGGGCCGCCGATTTCAAGCGAATCTATGTGGCACATGGACGGGTCAAAGATGGAAGAAGGAGTGGTTGCCGGCGTGTACGGGGCTCGTCTGAGATGTAATATCTTGATGAGCCTGGAAAGACTAGTTACGGTCTTTCAGGCGGAGCTAGTCGCAATTCTTACCTGCGCCGCCGAAATAAGAAGACGTGGGTGCATAACTCCAGAATCGTCATTTATTCGGATAGCCAGGCTGCCCTGCGGACAATTGACTCGTGGGAGATCAGCTCAAAGCTGCTGTGGGATTGCCTAGGTGCACTTAGGGATTTCAGTCGCCATAATAAGGTCTTCCTGGTTTGGGTACCTGGGAATTCGGGCCACCGAGGTAAATAAGGCGGCAGATCATTTGGCCCAGGAAGGTTCCGTCGGAACACTTATAGGGCCGGAACCGTGCTGTGGTGTCTCAAGATGCCTCAGGAGTGCATCCATCAGGACATGGATGCACGACCGATCAAGGAAATGGCGGGCTAAAACCCCATGCCAGAGGCGAAAATGTTTATTTACAGCTAGTTGCCCAGGCTAACTGCAGAATTACTCCAACTAGGCCGGATGACCATAAGGATGGCAGCTGGCGTTCTCACTGGCCATTGTAGACTTATTAAACACATGCATCGCATGGGCCTGGCAACGGATAGCCTATGTAGGTTTTGTCAGGAAGAAGAGGAAATAACACTGCATGTGCTACGTCAGTGCGAGGGGCTAGTATGGCTGAGGTACCGCTCTTTGAAGAAGAAAAGCTGGTGCCTGCAAGCCTCAGCCAGGGGCCCCTCTCGGGTATATTAAGGCAGACAGGGCTCGAGAGGGTGCTCTGATTGTAGGTGCTCTAAGTGACCACCTGGAGACGGGTGTAGGGTCTCCAACTTAGGGGGTGCCACAATAGAACCACGGGGGTCGCGGTGGTGCAGGCTGAAGAGCCAACCCCCCCCAAATAATCTCATCTAATCGTGCATTCTACTGAAATGACACTACAGAGGAAAACTGAAGGAGGAAGCCCACCAGAACATAGGAAAAATAAATTTTATCGACAAAATAAATTCAAGCGTCATGTGACTTGCATCACGCGTAGAATATGTTTTTATGCTTTTCCCCCTGCCCCGCAACTTAATTACTATTAATACCTTCTTATTATGGGAAAACGTTCATTCGGATTTTAATCTAAATAAAAACGTTCCCTTTTTACTCAAAAACGTATTCAACACTGAAAGTTTAAAGTTAAAATCTTACGCCTTTTATTATAGCAAAGTTTAAAGAAATTCATTAGAGTCGATTTTGAGAAATTTTGCTAAAAATTAACAAAAAAAATGTTTACTGCAACTTCTGATCATCGATTTTGAATAAAACCTTCAAATCGAACCATATTCGTTGGTGGTCCTTAAGTGGTATAATCAAGTTTGACCTTTCCACGAACTATTCTTTTCTGAGACGGCTATTCTTTAAACAAATAAAGGCTTTTTCTAAAAAGCAAAATTTCGTGTTTAAAACATGTATTTCCGGTGGATCCGGTGAAAACATAATTTAGAAAATTTGGAAACGCAATATTTTCTTTAACTGCAACATAATGACTTCATAAAAAATGGAAAATCCATGGAAGTTAATGCTGAAAAGAACGTTTTTCTTTATAAGGTTGAAAAGGAAATACTTCTTTCGAAACTTTTATTATAGTACTTATTGATCTACAACAAGAGTTATTGATGATACTAGGGATGTAAATTCACCAACGATATCCAATTACTTTCTGAATAGAAAAATTTAAAACAAAAAAAAGTAGATTTCTTTTTTCTTGAAGAAAACCAATTATCTGATAAAAACCCACAAGATAGAAATGAAGGAAGCAAAAAAAAAAACAAAAAATAAAACATATAGTTTCATATGGAAACTAAATTATTGACAAAATATTGGCATAAGGTTATTCTTGGCAGTGACAAAGCCCTCTAGACATGTTTTTGTTTCGTACATGTATTTTAGGATAAAGGTTGCACAATGGAATAACAATGGATTGTATGGGACAGAGGGAAAGTATCAGCTGTTTGCTTTTAGGGCGCATGACTCTGACTGGAGGACACTGACAGGTATCCCCGGCAACACTTACCTACCACGTCATTCTATTATATATATATATATATATATATTATATAGTCCTCTCCCATATAGGTAAGATAAACTCAAACCTCCTATACATATTGCGTACAAATCTATATATATCTCTATACCAGTGTCACACATCAGATATTAGAGAAACTTTATACATTATTCATATTAAGATCGTTAGTTACCACATCTCACCATTATCGTCACTAGAAACATAGAGAGCAGCATACTTTAAGTTACTAAATCAAACAATCATGAATTATCAGTAAGTGTAAAAATATGAAGCGAAATATAGATGAACTATTTCATAAATCATGTCACGTACGAAGTATATCTGACTATCAAATTACAATATTGCAAGGATTCATTCATTCACTGAAAAAGGGGTGTCCTTATTCTAAATTATAGGTCATTTTGTATGTAGACACACTAAGCGCTTTGTGCTATAGACTGCGCTTTAGCTATTATACGATATAATAGGATCCGAAGAGAAGGATCCAAAGCAGAGAGAGAGTGAGAAACAGACAGGATCACTCTCTAGTTTAGGCCATACTAGAGTGCGAGAAACTGCTTAAATACTGCTGTGTCAGCCATAGGAGGGAGTCTACCGACAATCAGGCAGCAGAGTTCATACAGCAGTCAAAGCGCATCAACAACCTTTCTCTTAACCTCTTACTACCACTTTATATATTTTAGTGTAAAGTCCAAGCAGTTAGTGCTACTTTTCTATTATACAGTGTTCAGCTTTATTTCTAGTTTATTTATCTATCTAACCCAACTTCTCTACTTCTCAAACCTATTACATGCAAGATATCTTTGAATCCATTAAAACAAATAAAAATCTGATTTGTGAAACACTCATACGACTTTCTCTTACTGTCATTTACGGAGGATATTGTAATAGCAGGAAGTAGTAAGAATAATACTAAGTCGGACGGCAGCGGCTAAAGATGTGGGGGGACTCAACTCACGCATGCGTTGGATGGGGGAGCGCTGTAAGAGAGGAGAGGCAGGCAGAAAGGCTGAGGTCGGCGATTGGTGTACAAATCTGTGTGAGCGATTGTCCAAAAGCGAGCAAGAACGGAGGACAGAAATTTGTGCCCTAAACTATGCTAGCAAGATAGACCTGACGTCACCGTTGAGTTTTGTGTAGGTGGTGGACTAACCGAGCGACGTGTGCGTGGATCTCATCCAGTGTGAAGGAGAGCTGTTACGAACACTTGCTTGATGTGTTTGCGAGAGTCATTAATTTTGTCAATTTAGTCAATTATTTTGTTATTTTATTATATTGATTATTTTGAGTTTTTTTTTATGTTATCTTGCCGAGGTGGGTTTTACTTTTGTTCGCGTTTCTTTAATAATAATAATAATAATAATAATACTTTTTTTAATTATAATGATTAATTATACTTAGTGTAAGTAGGATAAATTAGCCGGGTATATTGCAGAGTGAATGTGAGTGTGAGTGGAGTAACTCGGGGCTGGGTATTAGTAGATTGAGGGAATCAAGGCGGACTATCTTCTGGGGATGCCAACGGATAGGATGGTTCCTAAGTATTTCTTCGAAAGGAACTTCCATATTGTCATACTGAGCAGAGGCGAGGAGAGGATTAGGTTTCTTCAAATGGAGCTGCGTCCCACCCCTGTTCGGTAACTCGATCTGGTATACAGATGGATCCAAAACTCCGACTGGGGTCGGAGCTGGAATCTAGGGGGCAGGCCTAAAGTTAAAATTAAGGCCAGCCTAGGGAAGTACGCCACGGTCTTTCAGGCTGAAGTCGTGGCGTTACAACTCTGCGCTAGGGAGATTATAAGGCAAAGGATAGTGGGTAGAAGAGTGGCCATATACTCCGACAGTCAGGCAGCCCTGAAGGCACTTTCCTCACACCAAATAGTCTCAAGACTGGTGTGGGACTGCCTACTTGCCCTCACCGAGGTGGGTACTCGGAATAAACTGACACTCGCCTGGGTGCCGGGACATGCGGGGTTCCTGGGCAATGAGAGGGCGGATGCCCTAGCGAGGGAGGGCTCGCAGGATACCTTTATAGGCCCCGAACCCTTCTGCGGCTTGTCCAGGAGCCTCATTCAAACTTCTATCAGGGGGTGGATAGAAGATCAGCGTCTGCGTTGGTGGGAGGGAACACCAGGACAGAGGCAGGCAAAGCTCTTCATTAAAAGACATTTGCCTAAATTCACCAAAGACCTACTAAGCCAAACCCGAAGGGATATAAGGTTAATTGTGGGTCTACTAACAGGGCATTGTAGGCTGAATAGACACATGCACCACCTACAACTTGCGGATAGTGCGGTATGCCGATTCTGCAAGGTAGAGGAGGAGACCCCGGCGCACATCCTTTGTGAGTGCGCCGGCCTGGCGAGGATTAGGTTTCTTCAATTGGGGACGGGCAATCCCGAAGCTGAAAGCTTCATGACGGAGCCGCTCTCAGCTTGCTAGGATTGATTAGGAGGGCAAAGCTGGGGGCTGTTCTGTAACTTAAGGGGATCCACAATAGACCTCAATTTGTACGTCGCAGTGGAATGAGGCTCACCCCCTCCCCGCTTCTATTCTATTCTATTAGTAGATTTTAATGTTAATGTAGTGTTATCTGTACAAGTGGTGTTTTCTTTAGTTTTGTAAAAATGTAGACTTTGGCCAACTCTTAACTGCTTAAATTTTATTGACATCTCCCCCCTCATAGGTTACATTATTATTGATAAATTCTTCTTCAACTAGATGTTTAGTTGTCTTCAATTTACATGAATGGGAAAATCTATACTTTATTGAATGATTTATTTATTTATTTATTTTTTTTTTTTTGAGGAGAACCTAATCTCATCCTTCCTCAAATACCGCCATTAATTGAATTTACTCGGAAAAAAAATGCATACAAAAGTGAAATAAAGTCACACTTCCGGTGTTTAATTCTGATTAATATTACAGAATCTTATAATAAAATAAAATAACAATTATTTAGAAAAAAGCATAACTCCAAACCCACCCTTAAATCAATTTTTCCGAAGAAATATTTCAAATAAAAGTTTTTGGTCTTCATATGATCAGTTTTAAGAAATTCATTTGCAACCGTTTTTGAGGAAAATCTTAATAAAACTGAGAAATCGATTCGGTAAAGTTATACTTCCTGTTGACGGATTTTGTCCAATACGTTATTGTCAATTCCTCTGGCGGAAATTCAAAGAAATATCAACTTTGCGCTTTCCGCAATTTTTGTTTCTTTTTTTAAAAAGTTATGCTCACCACACACCAATTTCTAAAAAACCTTTATTTCGTTCTCAGAGGACTTGAAAACATATATTTCCGGTAAAAACTGGATATCGAAAGTTTAACACGATTGCAAAATTGTCGCTTACAGTAGTAAGAGAAAACAAAATAGAAAGCTTGTGTAAAACAATCACATGACTTTCACAATAATACAATAATTATAAAACATAATTTACAGGCTTAAAATTTACAATATTAATCGCCATGACTCTTTCTCTCAATACAATTATCACAATTTAAACTCTTAGTAAGAGAAATAATAATAACACGCTCCTACCAAATTTTGGAAAATTGAAGTTTCCCCGGTAATACCGGTTTTTAGGTTTCCTGAGATCGAAAAAGATGTTTTTAGCGGATGGTCAGTGTGTATGTGTGAACAAACTATTTCAAAATGCGAAAAGTCGGAGGAAACTCAAACATGATATTCCGAATAGGTGCTACTTCCGCATCAGACACGAAGGATTCGGGCTAAATTCATCAACCGCTTCGCATTCCAAGTTTAGCATTCAAAAATCACGACTTTATTGATTTTTTTTTTCTTTCACTTTTCCCGATTTTCTCTAAAAATCCAAACGCTTTTCCAAGCGCCAAATGATTTATTTTAACTTTCGTATACTACCTACATAGTTACATAAATGTTTATCATTTTTATTGTGGTTTTTCTGCATCATGAGAGCCTGATGATGTGCGAACGCCCGAAACCGGTCGATGACCACAAAAAGAAGCAGGCTATCACGAATAATATTTCTGATGTCTAGCATTTTTTTTTTTAAACTTTTTATCCCCCCCCAAAAAAAATTAAATTTCGATAGTTTTGCGTAATTATTGGAGTTAAATTTCAAGTACATGTGTTAGGTACTAGTTATTGGGACGATCTTCACTTCTCTAACTGCTTGAGTTAGTAGTGTAGGTATTTGTCCCCCAACCACAAAGAAACATCGTGTGAAACCTCCCTATATGATTTATTGCATTGTAATTGTTAAAAATGACAAACTTGTTCAAACTTGGAATTTTTACTAAACCGGTAACGTCAACCTTATTAAATTGTTATTTCTGTGTATAATAAAACATTGCAATTTTCTTCAGAACATCCATAAAATCAATTTTCTGGAAGAGAAAAGAAACAAACAAAAGTGATAGGCCCTTAAATGTGTAAATAGTATATAAAAATTAAAGAACCTGTTAGTGTCTTTATCAAGAAAATCATGAAAACTGAAGGAAAGAAAAACCATTAATTAAAATTTTATTTCCTGTATACCGATTTTCTTCAAAACACAGAATTTTGGCAACAGATTCAATTCAGATTCATATGGTAAAACATTATTAGAAATAGAAGTCAGTACGTCTAATGGAAGCCTAAACAAGGTTGTCCTAATAGATCTAAATGATAGACAACAATAAAATGAACAGACTCGATGGCAGGTAATTATTAACATGAATAAAGGAGCATTTAGACGACCAATCTCCATACAACTATTCTCTATTCATAGGTCAAAACTTGAATAGAACTGATTCAAACTTTAGAAATGGCTAAGTTGGTGCAGGAAATTACGTTGCGGTGTTATTTGATATTCCCATCTGATATATTCACCTATCTATAACTCTCTGTTACATTGGAAACCAATTATAATTCAAATAAAATTATTAAGCAGATTATTGTAACAATTTTTGTTCGTGGATTTTCTTCATTAATCCTTATTAGCTTATATGAATGTTCATATGATTCTAGAACAGTTGCACGCCTAGACAATCGTTCACCTGGACAGTTGCTCCCCTAAACAATTGCACGACTGAAAAAAATCATTTAATGCTAAAGACAACCATAAAAACGAAAATAAAGATGGCTCACATGATAGCGTTGTTCCCTTCTACATGAAATGTGGATGCTGTGATGTGTGTTTGTAAGTATTGTAGCACGAGCGGTTTTGTAAAGGGGTTGTGTGTATGTAGGCTTAAGATTGTAACCAAACTTGGGCTCCAGATAGCTATTCAGCTATTGCAGAAAATCTGATACCATGAAAAGAAAGTTCGCCTTCCAGCAAGATCAGCGTGAGGGGGCATTCACCTAAATTAATAATGGTAGGCCTGAGCCAATATATAAATCATTTAAAATTCCGGAGTGCACATAATTAGTTTACATAAATGAGAGGAAGGGAGGAGACACAAACAGAAAGATTATTTATTACAAACTGTATTATGTATCATATAATATAATAATTTGTATCTAATCTTTATTATGTATAACATAATATAATTATTATAGTTATACCAACTTACAGAGTTTTGTGCTAGCACGTAACTCATCGTTAGCTTGGAACGCTTTCCGGAACTCCGATGGTGAAGCCGCACCAATTATAAAAAAAGAGACGGAAATGAAGAGAGGTACCTCCCGGTAACGTGTCGATACTCATACAACTCATTTTAGTGCACCTTTAATGCTACGGTTGCCCAAAGTTCAAACTTATGTTTTCTACATTTAAATAAACATTCTCATTCGAAAGTAGTGCCCTGCAATCTATTGCAAAAACTTTCAACTAGTTTAAATACAATTATAATTTTAAATTTCTGGTTACTAGATAGAGATAGAAGTATTTGAAATAGAGAATAAGAACCACTTTTAAATAAATAATTTAACGATATATTAATTTAGTAAATTTACAAGGTAATTATTATTTATGACTCTTGAATGCACAGAATCAAATAACCAGTAGCTAGATTGATTGAAACTCAAATGATAACTCTTAAACTGGCACTGAATATAAGAAAGCGATTCTTGAATACAAATATTCTGGTAGAATGTCCATTAGACTGTTTTAAAACAGAATTTAGACTCTTTAAAGAATGCTCTGCTCTAGTGGGGGATTTTTCTCCCACAAAACTGTTGCCCAAGTGGCATTGTCTTACACTAACTGGTTCTTATCCCTTTTGTCTCTTCAATAGCACTGACCTTAATTTAATAGTACCAGACTCTTTTAACAGCACTAAAATCCACTACTTTTGAAAGTAAATTCACTATATATTTTCCAAAATTATTTCACTGATTTTTACTTGTTTACATTATTTCACACATTTCTAAAATCACTTTTATCACCACAAAAAAAAAGTTTTAATAAAAGTAATAGACAAATTATCTATAGTTTTATGCAAATACAAATTTAAAATAATCTGGTGTGTTTATTCACCCAGCTTTACTTACACAATTTTCTCTTACTTCAGATTCAAAATTGTGATAGATAAAATCTATAGTTAGTACACCAAATTCAATGAAATTCGTCGGTGTTATTATGGAAGATATAACAAAAACTGAAACAACTGTGGAGTAAAAGAGCACTTCCGGTTTACAAATTTTCTCAAAACTCAGAATTCTGGCCATCTATTTATTTCTAATTAATTTTGTTTGGATGATAGAATTGTATAATCAAATATGATAGCACTTTACAGAAAAACATAACCCCACCTCTCCTCCAAAAATCCCCTTAAATGCTTTACCAGGAGAAATGTTTCAAATAAAAGTTGTAGCTCTTTATATGTGTAGTTCACATTCCTAGTTTAAAGAAAAATCGTCGGAATCGTTTTTGAGAAAATCGGAAGAAAGTAAAAAAAGTGGTACTTCCGATTGAGAAATTTTGACCGCTGACCTCCTGTCGGATCCCACGTTGACACCATGTAGTTAGAATATCAAGTTCGACATTCTGCGATTTTTCGTTATTGAGCTATGCTTTTCACATACATACATTCATTCATTCATACGCACACACACACACAACACATTGTTTTGTATGAGTATTTGTAATAACAAGTTTGAAGAAAATCATCAGAGCATTTTTTGAGAAAATCGCAAAAAAAAAAACAACTTTTTGTATAGTGGTACTTCCGGTTGAGGAATTTTGACGGATATCCTACTTTCGGATCCCATGATGATACCTAAACTGAATATCTAGTTTGAACTTTCTACGGTTTTTCGTTTTTGAGCTATGCTGTTCACATACATACATACACCATTTTCTAAAAACCTCTTTTTGGACTTAGTGGACTTCCAAACGGATATGTCTGGTGAAAACTTGATATCGAAAATTTGGCACGATTACCATACTTCCTCTTAATAGGAGTAAGAGAAAGTAAAAAACTTGGAAACCACTTTCGAAAAAATAGTTGTTTTTTTGATTTTTAGTGCACACACAAAGGGGGTTTATTTATTGAGCCACCCCATTGTTGCCAGTATGAGACTAATCAGCCTACCGTATCCCTTATAGATTAAAATCTCTGAGAAATCTCAAGATCTGGGAAGATTCTAAGGAGAATATGTCTTCCGTCAACATTTTCTAAGTCAGGCTTGCAAATCTTCTCTGGCTAGTAGCGTCGCACTTTGTTACGTGGTGTATTGAGTCTCATCTTTCACCCCACAGAATCTATCGCAGATGCTATTTTGTCTAGTTCCAGCTTCTTCAGATGGCCGCTTCCACCCTTCAAAAACGCCACTGAATCAGATATCTGCGATTGCTTTCAAAATTTGCCGACATACAAAAAGAATGTGCGACATTATTTGAGGAGGAAGTGTGATGTTCACAAGAAAAATAATTTGTAACATATTAGAGAAGGGATAGAATCATGTCTATGTGTTTGTCTATTCACGAACTACTTATAACTCCGATTATACTTTATCCAATCTAGATGAAATTATGTACGATTTTCCTTTATGTGCTGAAAAAAGTAAAGACTAATAAAAAATATAATAATAATAATAATAATAATAAATAAATAAACCCAACCAGGTGTCCTTTCTTCAAACATCCTTGGCCGTCATATTTGACTGGAGTGTAACACACTAGTATGTTAGATTTATTATTCGTATATTAAAGTTCATGTGATATATTGAAGTTGTCTTCATCTCACTCTTATACTTCTTTTTTTTTCTTTTTTTTATTCTTTTCTTTGAAAAAAGTGATATTCTATAGATAGCCCGGGGGAATGGCAGGTGCCAGGCTCTAAGGTGGATAATCCCAGCGTCCCGTACCCGTACAGAGGTATAGGAAGAAAAGAGAAAAGTATTCAATAAGCAGGTTTACCAACTACATGTAGCAATATCCCTTAGTGTCTAGGGGTTGAGGATCATCATTCCTTTCTGGGTATATATTATTCACCCAGTAGCGCACAATCCCTCCATATGCAGCATCACATACACACAATACTACTTCTTTTTACTATTACACACTCACATTTACACAAAAGATCCGCCAAAATAGTAAGGCCTGTTAGTAAGAGGCCTCTTTTTTCCGCTATATTCAAGCGCATATAAAACACATACATATGACAAACATCAGTACGGCTACCAAGAGGAATAAACTCTATTCTTATATAGGTTTATTCTATGAAGTACAGAATAAGAATTCCCTTTGAATAAAAGAAGTAACCGCCTAGAAAATGTAACTCATAAATTCAAATCTTGCACTCTGTGTGTGTGTCTATCTGTACATACTTTTCTGCAACAATCAATAAACAAATACGATATTTGCACTATTAAAAATTAGAATTACTAGAAACTAATAAATAAGGGTGAAGGAAATTGATTGATTAATAGTAGTTCGTTATTTGAGTTATAGTCGGAAACCCGAATTTTTTTTTTATACTATTTGGGAGGTGGTTCAGCAAAATTCCTAATGAAGAACAATTTTTAGTTCCACGTGGTTTGTTACTATTTTCCCTTATTGGTGTGCAAATTTTCACAAGTTTTGAAGTACCCTGGTTTCGAAAAAGAGGTTTTTAACGAATGGTCTATATATATGTTTCAATAAAATATCTCAAAAACGAAAAATCGCAACCATTCAAACCGATATCTCTTAGGTACAACTGGGATGAAGATTTGGGCTAAAATTTTTTTTTTTTTAGCGATTTGTGACGAGTATACATCACTAGGAATTCAGGCAAAGTCTAATAAAGAGGGCGAACATTTTCTAATCAAATTTGAAGTTTTATACCGTTACAACAATGGATCATTCTGGTATGGCTGCAAAGCAAATTACATGACATGTCCCATGTCAATAAAAAGAAAAATAAATTAATAATCCCATGTTCCCAAATTCCCTACAGAACGCCTACAAATCCATGCAATGATAGAATTCCTATCTCAGGTTAATGAAGAAGAGATTCCTACTCAATAAGAGTATAAGAGAGACAGGCTACAACATATTTTTATTAGAAACCGACGTCTGAAAGCTATAGCCTTCAATGTGTAACGACCCTGAAGAGGCTCATTGCAAAATGGACGAAATGACGGTTTCTAGCAGAAAACCATTGATGCAGTCTCAACTTGGAAGCTAGAGTGTCGATAACCTATTTTTAGGCTTTACCAGGTAGAAAAGTTAAAGCGGCACTTCACATATTGTGTCATTTTGAAAGTTATGTTCCAACATTCGGGTGATGAAAACGCTCTATCGTATTCTAGATTTAGACAGAAAGGATCGGGCAAGTATTTAAAAGACGTTTCTCACAATAAACTTAACAGAAAGTCACATTGATTGACTAATCCTCCAACTAATCTATCTGCATATTATAACGAATTTCAGGGACGAAACGTCAATTAAACATAAAGAAACTTCTAAATAATGACTTATGGAAATTATTAAAGTGATTTATATTTATCGAACCGTTTGTATTTAATTACTTCCTAATAAGCAAATGTATTAAGTAACATTATTAATAAAAATATTTGGATGAATCTCTTTTTATTATCTATAATATAATCGCTTTCCCTCTTTTATTATGTTTCCACAAGATTTAATGAATTTAATAACCAAAAAACACAATACGTTGACAAAATGAAATATGTTCAATACTAGTGTATACGTACATCACTGTGAAGAACCATAGATCTGATCAGGATAGTTACTGTCTGTCTGGCAGGACAGTGAGTAATTAGGATGGCATTTTGTACCCGGACCAAAATAGGCCAACCGGACCGTACTTGCCATTGACATAATACCCTTGGGTTGAAGTTTGTATCATTTGTCATTTCATTCTCATAGTTACTTTCACTATTTCAAGAGAGACAAAGAGGAAAGGAGAGAGAGATAACATTAAACACTGACCACCTGGCAAAATATACTTGTAATTTCTGCAAAAGCATATACGCAAATTAGAATTTATTAAGTATGTGGCCCTAACTTTTAAATACGACATTTCTGTTTCTAATTTGCAATTATCAGAAATGTTCTCCAATTATTCGCAAAGACCAAAAGCAAAACCTAATCCGCCTAAGATGGCTGTACAAATGAATTCCAAAGACATAAACGGTAAAACTATCTACCATTAAACAGTTTTCCTGCAGTTAATACCAGAAAAAATTGTGCAAATTTCTCTAAAATAAATATAGAGTTGGTGGGGATAAATATCGGTTAGCTTGCATGGCAAGTAATATTTGGAGTGATTACATGGTTGTCATCAATATTCAACCGCCAATTACATGTATAAAGTCCAATAAACTTTGAAATCTAACATCATAGGTACCACTAAACCGCTTATAATCAATCCACATTTCAGAAAAAACAGTAATAGGCACTTATGTTGTAGAAAGAATGTGAAATTAAAGAAGATGCCTCAAACGAATTGTCATGTTTGAGTTCCATGAAGGGTAAGAGATAATGATCGTTTACGAGTAGTTAAATCACATGCTGCTTAGATAAAACAAACAGCCAAGCGTATTATTATTATGTAACGGGGTGCCTATGGCGCGGGACCTAAGCCTACATGGCTTTTATCCCCCCAATATATCTCCCTAATTAATCTCCCCCCGGTAGTCTACCGGTTTGTCTATAGTATCCTAAAATATCTTTCAGCTCCAATCCTCCCAGGCAGTCCTGCGAGAATGATGCCCTCCCAAATACGCGAAACCTAGTACCAGCGAACCGCGGACACTGGCATAAATAGTGATACACCGTTTCGCTGACTCCATCATCACAGTTCTGACACATGGGACTAGACGCCCTCTCTGTATTATGCAAATGACTAGACACCCCCATGTGTGTCCAGTCACTGCACCCACCAAGGTCCTAAGTCCTATCCTACTAAGGGATAGAAGGTAATCTAAAACTCCCTGCTTAGTCCCTTTGATAAATCTTTTAGCCTGGAGGTATCCCTGCGTGTCCTCCCAGCATTTCGCCAAAACTCACGTCTCCCAAAGTCTAATCTGACTATCACAGAATTTCATACGCAAGGGCTGGCTCGGGACCACAAACAGGTAAGGAGGATCCCTCTAGCCAGCCCATCCGCCCTCTCATTACCCTCTATTCCTGCATGCCCGGTACCCAGTAGAGCTGCACTTTGCCCCTATGAGCTAAGGTATTTAGCCTTCTCCAGCCAAGCGTAACTACTACTCCTAGTCGGTCAGAGTTGCTTTGTAAAGCTATTCAGATAAAATGCAATTAACATAGCGGTCATTACATCCAAGATCATTAAATAAACAATCCTTTTAAGGACTTCAATAAAGCCCTTTTCAAAAGTATGTTTTGGAATGCGAGCTGCTTTAACAAATGATAAATAATTCTTAGCATTAAAAGAAATAATTATGGACACACGGGGAATTATGGAGGCTGGTATAGCTTGTGAAAACAAATTTGAGTACTTTTATCATGCTACTAGAAAGAGGAAGGATTTGCAATCATGTCAGTTATCACCGGAAATGCATGTTTTGAGGATCTTTGAGTATTAAAATCTTGTGTGAAACACTCAAACGATTTTCTCTTACTCTTGTTTTGTACAATTATGTATAAAATCTGTAAACTCCATTACAAATTACAAATATACAAATTTTCTATGAACTCCATTTTTGTATTTTTGTGACAACATGAATTAGAGGCGGTTGGAGGGGGAAATAAGTACCCACCTACTAACCTTGGCAGGTAGAGAAGTGATTATTTTGTGGACCATTAGAGCGCACCAGAAACACTGAACCAACTTCATATAACTTCTGAAATTTAACGCCACACGGTTTTCTGATGTCCCTTTCCAATTCATCATACCAAAGCTCAATGAGACTGAGCTTAGAGATTGCGAAAGTCAATCCCTTATATTTATTTCTCCTGTTAAAAGTGATGCTCAAAAAATGTTTTGTACAGTTTCGATGAATGTTTAGGTTCGTTATCTTGCACGTATATGAAACTATCTCATTTTAACTCTTGTACCCTAAGAAATAGCGTTTTCTACTAAAAATTTTGTTATAACCTCCCTTTCTCCAAATACTGCATTTTATTTCCGTCAAAACAACCCTAAACCACTATACAGCTACCACCGAATTTACTGTAGATATGATACAGCAGTCTATATGGCGTTCTCCCTGGTTCTCTTCGAACAAAAGCCCGTATATGAGAACCAAAAGTCTGGAACTTTTATTTATCAGTCCTTAGCACATTTTTCCAATCTTTCTTTGTAAGAATTTTTTCCAAAATTACTTTGTTTTTATCATTTTGGAAACCTAACAAAAAAAGGGAAACGGAAAACTGGGGGGGGGGGAAGCATGGCAATCACTCTTGATAATGAAGTGGAAGTTTTTAACACCAAGATAAAACTAGCTGAAATATTTTGATTTTGTATCATCCAGTGTATCAAACTGTATTTGCTCTGTGCAAGTCTATATTATTACACTGTTTGATGATGAGCAAAAATATCCTGATGATGGGCGAACGCCTAAAACCAGTCGATGACCACAAAAAGAAGCAGGCATCACGAAAAATATCTGTGAAGTGATTAATATATAATCCGTTTTTCTATCCAAATAAAACTGAGTTTCATTTTATACAAATGAATGAGAGCGAAGTCATCATCTTAAAAAAATACTATTTTTCAACAACAAAAAGTTTGAATTGAAAAAAAAGTAAAAAAAAAAATACTACGGTTGGCACTTTTGAGCGATAGTGTATATTAAATGTCACTATAATGATTTCCATGTTGCTGGGTTAGGACTGAAATATTTAACTGTCTCCCATTACATACCTAAGAAGAGTATTAATTTGAAGCCATGGCCGTTTTTCATTTAGAAATGTTGTCCATATACAATCTAATCCGTTCTAAATATACCCATTACTTCAACCAACGAGCCATTAAGAGGAAGAGTCCAGCCTTTCCTTAATGCATATCTCATTTTTCATCTGTCAAATTTTTTCCTACTTTAGTTTTCTTGCAACGTAAATCATTCATCCTAAATTATATATAAGTGAAAGATCCAAACAAAATTAAGAATTGACATTTTATAGAAAAACCAAATAACGTTCCCAGAACTCCACTAAATTGATGCGTAAAGAGAAAATGGTTCATATAAAAACTATAAACATTTATGTATTACCAATAGTATCAACTTTAAAGGAAATCGTTGGAGCCACTTTTAGAGCGTATTGGTAAGCCCAAATAAACCCGGAAGGAGCTAAAGTGGTCACGTGATGTAAGCAATTTCATTTAAATTCAGCATTTTTGGAATCATAATGAATTATCTTGAAATATAATATATATATATATATATGTGTGTGTGTGTGTGTGTGTGTGTTTTGATGGAGAATTTAAATAAATGGCTCTATACCAAAAAAATCTGGTGTGCCAGGTACACTCACACAACTCCAGTTTTCAAAATAATGATTGACAAATTTTATAGTTATATGAAACCAAATTTAATGAAATTCGTCGGTGTTTTGTGGAAAAAAATCGCAAAAACTGAAAAAAACTGTTCAGTAAAAACGCATTTCCGGTTTACTAATTTTCTTGAAAAGTCGGAATTTTAGCAATTGATTCATTTTTAATTAATTTTATTTAAATGGTAGAATTGTATAATCAACTAAAGATAGCACTATACAGAAATGTTGTTTCAAATAAAATTTGTAGCTTTTTATATGTGTAGTTCACATTCCAAGTTTAAAGAAAATAGTTGGAGTCGTTTTAGAGAAAATAGCAGAAATTGGAAAATACTTCTCAGTAAAAAAGCACTTCCGGTCATCCAATTTTTTTCAAATTCCGAATTTCAACGACATATTTAATTGTAATTAATATTATTTAGATGATAGAATTGTGCAATAAATTGAAATAGAACTTTAGAGGAAAACCTAACCCCACCCATCCTTAAAAAGTACACTTAAATGAATTTTTCCTGAGAAATGTATCAAATAAAAGTTTAAACTACTTACTATGTCTATTAAAAGTTTAAAGAAAATCGTCGGAACCATTTTTTGAGAAAATTCCAAGAAAACCATTAGGTAAAGTGGTACTTCCGATTCAGGAATTTTGATCGCTGACCTCCTGTCGGATCCCATTGTGATACCTAAACGGAATAACGGAATATCAAGTATAAACTTTTTACGATTTTTGAGCTATGCGGTTCATATATATATATATATATATACTGGATGACCAGAGTTATATGCACCACCCACTTTTTTTTTTAAACGGCGGGAATTTTCGAAAAAATAGAAAACACTTTTTTAATCATTTTTAGTCTAGTTTATTTTCAGTGATTGATCCATTTTTTTTAAACCCCAACTCCCGAGATGCAGCATCCAACTTTTTTTTTTCAAATGGAACATTATATTTTTTTTGGATATTTTTACAGTTCTTGAGCTCCTAAAAAAAAAAAAATTAAAAATTTTGTAAATAGGTTAGGTTTTTCAAAAGTTAGTTTTGGTAATTTAAAATCAAGTACTACAAAATTATGCAAAAAAAATATAATGTTCCATTTGAAAAAATGGGTCAATCACTGAAAATAAACTGGATTAAAAAGATTATATACGTGTTTTCTATTTTTTCGAAATTTCCCGCCGTTAACAAAAAAAGTGGGTGAAGCATATAACTCTCTGGTCACCATGTATATAATATTGTTAACACCACTTTTTTGGACTCAGGAGACCTCAAAACGGATATTTTCGGTGAAAACTCGATATCGAAAATATGACACGATTACAATACTTGCTTTTTCTTACTAGGAGTAAGAGAAAGTAAAAAAATCAAAGCCGTTGGAGAACCTAACATTACTTTTCTAAAAGTAAAGTGATAATTCCGTTTTTATGAATTCTTAATTCTTTCGTTTTTGGTTATTGCTAACCAAAACACACACACACACACACGTGAAAGATCAATTTCTAAAACTTGACGCATTTGACAGCAACTATCAATTACAGCCGTAAGAGAAAATACAAAAAAAACAGTCTTACTTTTCTTTTAAGGAACTCGAAAGGTCAGGAGTAAAAGTTTTCTAATATAGCAACACTGCTAGGCAGGACAACTTTTTAAAGTTTCTTTTTCACACAAAATAGGAGATTTCAGAGTGATTTTTGTTAAATTAGGTGTGCGAATACTTTTATTTTCCAGCCCAACTGCACAGGTCATTAGTTTTTCTTTACATTCTTTTGATCATTAAAAGTTGAAAACTCTCTGTCATTATGTTCATAGTTACCTTTTTTCGTTTTTTCTCTTGGTTTTTTTAATAATTAGTTGCTTACTTATGCATCGCTCAGAGATTTCTACAATAGTCTAGTCTATAGGTTGTGTTTACTTTAGCTGTGGAAATGAGTCATTCTCTCTCTCTCTCCTTCTCACAATCACTATCTTTCTTTTTCTTTCTCTGTTAAATTTTTATTATTTTGTTTATTAAAGGTGCACACCAACCTTTATGGACATTGGCGCCGGGAATCTTCTCATTTTAATGCCTGCCTCTGGACAGTGTTCTCTAGCTATAGACAACACTGCCCATCACCGGACAGTGAGTTGTAGAAGCTCTTAGGAAGAGAAACATTAAGGGTAGCATTGCTGGACTCAAACCCGGAACCTCCGCGTTGCTGGTCTAGCGAGCTTATATTTATGCACTCAGCATCACGCAAACAGGACGTTGTGAAATCCAAATTAATTTACTATTATCTTCATTACTAGATATTTCTGAATACTCTCAACTTTTTCAATCTCATGTTAGTTCCTAATTTTTGCAACTTCTCTTTGTTTATTCAAAATCCAAATGCTAGTAAGTAATGCAGAATCCGCAACATTTCTATATACTTTATTTGGTCTTCAATAAAGAGATCCAAAGTTTTCGCAATTTAATACTTTCTTAATTGTCAGTTTGAGTTTCAGTTTACCACATCTAACAACTCAGAGTATTTTGTATGACAAATTAATTACAAAAGTAAGATCAGAAATGATTAATTTAAGATGTAAACTATGGATATCTGAGTTCTCATCGGACTGTCTATTGTGTAATATGGGGCTCAAGGAAGACTTGCATCACTTTTTGGTGGTATGTCCTGCTCTTGGGAAGTATAGATTGAAAATATTGGGGAAAGGTATGATTTCTACGGAAAGCATGTTAAAAACATTGAATGACTACAATTGGTTTCAAATTGTTGTACGATGTGCTTACAAATATAGACAATGTGTACTTGAAAACTGTACGTAGACCACCGGTATTATTTTGTTTGTTATTTCGGTTGAGTTTGTTTTCATAAGTTCTTATATTTAATATACAATATATGAAATAAAATATAAGTATAATAAAAAATAAATATATTAAATATATTTTTAACATATTTAATATATAATAATATATATAATTTTATTATATAATATAATAATATATATATATAGGGTGTCACAAGGTATGTGGATAACGACTTTTTCTGGGAAACTAAGATAGCTAGAAAAAAACAGGAGATACAGGCACCAAATTCATTTTTTCAAATAGGAAGGTGTGGTTTTTATTTAATAAATAGATTCCTCTATTTTTCGTAAGAAAAATTTACTTGAACGGTTTTTTCTGTGAGTGATATTTTACAAGTTATGAATGAAAACATGATTCTTATAAGAAATTTCAAAATGATATTATAACGGGTTTTTGATTGAATAAGAAGAAAAATACTATTTTATTATAAATTTTACTCCTCATTAATTACAGATCTTGCTCGAAACCATTAGAGATGTGCCCCCACCATTAGAGATGCATAACACATGCTTTTTCCTGCCAATTGTACCTTACGACCAAAAAAATACATCTCTAGTTTTCTAACAAAAAACTATGGGGACACGTATTTTTTAGTTTTTTCTAGCTATCTTAGTTTCCGAGAAAAAGTCGTTATCCATATACCTTGGGACACCCTGTATATTAAATATAATAAAATATATAATATGTGATTACGGAATTTGATTGTTTCATATTACTGTCTGATTTGGTTCATGGGATTTAGTTATATTTATTGCAATTAATATATCGATATGTGACAAATTAAGTAAGTAATAAAGATTTTAGTGGAGTAGGGGAGGTTACTCAGTTGGTTTAAATTTAAATTTGCCAAACTTTCTTAGTTTTGATATAGAGTGCTTCACAAGAAAATCGGTGCGGTATACAAGAAAATCCCCACTCCTTTTTTTATGGCCAATCCAGCTAACCATTGTAACGTTGCAATTTTAAAGAAAATTCCTTGATTACATTGTATTAATTAGTATTAAGTTTGGATTATTAGTAAGAGAATGTCGTGTGAGAAGTTTCGCAACAGAGTTTTTTTGAAATGGTTTCTGTGTATTTCTTCATGAATATTTAAGTTTGTTTTGTGCATATAGTTGTGTACGAGTGTGCATGTATGTAAATATGTGTACCGCATAACTCAAAGTGAAAAATGGAAAAATTGAACGATAATCAAACCAGATATTTCGATTTGGTGTTTACTAGAGAATCCCACAGGAATGGTTTTGGTCGAAATTTCTCAAACGGAACTTTCACTTTACTGGATGGGACTTTTTGCGACCTCAGACATTTTCTCGACTAATATATATATATATATATCCCCACGTTACCCTAATTCACTTTAGTTTCAACAATAGTGAATAAGAAATAGTTTATCTAATGCAACAATACGCTATGCCATTATTATTACTATATCACGCTACCCTCTAATTAACCATAAAGCGTAAGTAGGACAGACCACATAGACAAAGCTGTCTTAAACTTTGGATTGCCTTAAATCACTTATTTTACTGCTTTCGATGTACTAAATACTTTATTCTCCTTGCTTTAGCTTGTATATTAGTAATTTCGCATGTATGCGTGCTGAATTTATTGGCTGTTGTTGGTGTCATTAAGATTTTGATTATAAATTTTATTATATTGTAACTAGAGCCTAAATTTCTTGCAAAATGACTGTATTCTTTGATGCGAAATAAAAAACTAAATAAAAAGAAAAGTTGGGAAGAAGTGTGCACTGGAAGCGAACAGAAAAGCAGAGCTCCATAATATTATATAAATGAAGTAATAAAAGAAACGGACATAATAAATGTATTTAAAAACATTAATTATTTAGAATAATCCAAAAATTTTAACTCATCTCTGTATTATTTCTATTAGATGTCTGGTTTTAATGCCGCTTAGTAATTTATATACCTAAGCTATTACTGGTAAATGGCCGGATGGTAGATGCATTAGCCGGGTAGTACCGGAAATGCATTTATATTGCTGCCCTATAAACGGGTTAATGGGGAACAGAGAATATAGCCCAGATGAATGACGATAGAAGGACGATGAAGGAGTGTGGGAGGGACGCGCAGAATTACAAAGCGTCCATCCAATAAGAGTAATCGATTTCTCATTAATGGACTGGAGGATGGGAAGTCAGCCGAGTATTTGAGTGCCCTATATCTAGAAGGCATTGCAGTACAGCCTGCCGCATAGTTTGCAGGGCTCTCTGCATTAGGCCTGATGGTGGGATAGATGCACCTGTTTAATGAAGGCAATATAAAGATCACCATTCAAAGTAGATCACGTTCAGTTACACAAACGATAATCTTTACAATTGTGCTATATATTTTATTTCACATGGAATCAACTTCCATGGAATTCATTATACAATCCATGTGTCTTATTTGTATAAAAACAACTAAAGTAATAACAATAATAATGATGAAATTCTTGGAGTATTCTTACCGACTTTTAGGTTTACCTATTAAATGAACGAACATAAAACTGCATCAGGTAGGAACGTTAAGTTCATAAAAATAGTTTATAATTGGATTTTACTAGAGGGAACATAAAATCTAGAATACTAATATTCCATTTGAATGATAGAAGTGGAAAATAAAAATAAAATAATAAAAAAATATGTGATACATCCATAAAACATTTTTTCAAAATATTTAATTTTATTTCATAATTATTACTTAAAATATTACGTCATAAATTAGTTATTAATAAGGTACGTGCTTTCCACTTTTTGTTATAGGCGGAACTGTAGGTTCAGAGGTACTCTCTGAGTCCGAAAACGTTGTCTATAGAAAACGTGTGTCATTCCCGACGTTTGTGATTACACTTTCCTTGCACTTAAAATATATTTATAGGTGTTTGGACCTTGCTCCCAACAGGTATCCCCATATTGTAGTTAAAGAAATAATTAATCAAAAGTTATTTCGGTTCTGTGAATGGAAAAATATCTGTGATAAATATGGAATCCCGTTAGACAGATTAATTAATAGACAAATTAAAATAATAGATGTTGTAGCTGTTATTAAAGAAAACCTTTCCAATAGATATATAAATCTGTCCTTAAATAGCAAATATCACAAATGGTATAAAGAACCTAAGTTTAATAATTATATCTATAGTAACTTAGATAGACAGTCAATAAGTTGGATATTTAAGGTACGTGGGGAATTACCTTACCTGAATAAGTACTGTTTTGATAAGGAGATAAAAACGTGCTCTCTCTGCAATATTAGAGAAGATGAAGATATCTTCCATTTTATAGCTACCTGTCCAATTCTAAATGAATTTAGATTATTGTATCTTAATAAAGCACAATTAGATAGAGAACAGTTTAAAGATTATGCAAATGGAAAAGACTGGGGTAGCTTAATCAAATTTTGTAGAAAGGCATGGCAATATAGATATTTTTTGATATCCGAATTTAATTTTTAATGAACGGTAATAGAAGATTTTATGCAATAATTAAAATTTATCAAATGAGGCATTATTTGTTCTGTTTGTTTTTAGTAGATAACATAGAGCCCCAAGTGAAAGAATATAATTTGCAAACAAGTTTTTGATTTATAGATTTATTTTTACTTTTTCCAAAATTCTATTCCGTTTTTTCATTTAATATTCTCTTTCTTCTTTTTCTGTTTTACTTATGTATTTTAGTACCATTATTATTGTTTATTTAATGTTAATTATTTTACTTTCTAATTATGAAAAATAAGTACTTTTAATTATATATAGAAATATTGTAATTATGTAGCAACTCTTCAGACGGTCCTGTGTGTGATGTGATGGCAAGAAGAAAGAAGATATAATTTTTAAATAATATATAAATCTAAAAATTATAACTAGTGGTTACAGCCAGCCGCTATCTGCAGGTCAAGAACCGCGGCAAAACCCTTTCAAACAGGGGTCAATACACAGTTAAAAGAATCGCCGGCAAAACCCTTTCAAACAGGGGTCATTACACAGTCAAAAGAACCGCCGCCGGCAAAACCCTTTCATACAAGGGTCAATGTACACCTGGCCTGTATTTCCTTCATACAAGGGTCAATGTACACTCAAGAGGCTACCTAGCTATCGTCTGTTAACAAACAGCCTTTGTTAACTACTAAGGTCAATATACTAGGAGAGATGTCTTACTGTGGCGCGAGCTTACACATCAGCCGATGTGTGAATGATGCAAATATAAACGTCGCTCCAATGGAGGAGGTGATCAGTTACATATCAGTATTCGATCAGTTGACAACCAGTACGACATCACTTATCTACCAGTATTCATCAGTCAGTTAGAGAGCAGTTCACGTCAGTTCGAGTTATCAATCAGTTAAGTTTCACTCATCCGAGCGCGTCCCTATTCAAGGTTTTAAACACTATTTCTTTAATATTTATTAATCATTTCATAATTCTTATATTCAGTTACAATTGTGCATCTTAGTTTATCTACTTCAAAACACTTTAAATTATTTGTTAAAATATAGTTTATTTTCATAAATCAGTATTACGTATTTCGAATAACAATTCTCTAAAACTCTGTACTAACAACACTTACTCCTCACTTCAACTCCCGATACCAAGACATCTGATTCCAATCCATGTGGACCATGAGAATAGTCTGTTAGTTAGTGTATTTTCTACTTTCTGTTTTCATTTGTATATTTTGCTTATTCAATAAAGACATTTATTATTATTATTATCATTAAACGGTCTATGTGTGTCGGGTGGGGAAACATAATGTAAAAATGGAAAGTGGCAGAAAGGTCAAACTTGTTATTTCAATTCAAAATTCTACCCAGAAGCCCCGACAATAAGCTTTCGGTTAAAATGACGGTCAACGGAAGTATCATTATTATTGAAGGGTTGATTTTTTTTTCAGTTATTGGGACTACGAGTTTCTTTGTACTTGATATACCTATACACTTACGTATATACATACGTATACACAGGCATACCCACTTTTGTTCGAAATATATTTTTGGCGTGTAATTATGTTTTAGGAGTTCCGTGGGGGGGGGGGGGGCTGAAATATCTAATAACATGGTTTCCTTAATTGTCGTTTTTATTTTAGACATTCACTGCTACAACATACACTAAGTGACGTCAATTGAAATGAGTAAAAATCCGAATTTGAAGTAAATTTTGTGTATTATAATTACGTACGGCGCTGTAAGAGGAAGTTGTGTGACTGTTTCCTATTATTAATATAATTTTTAGAATATTTACGGATGAAAGAAATATTCCGAGAATCAAGGTGATATTATCACAAGAAATATTTCCTTGAATGCGCCCCAAGGAAAAATAATTTTTAAGACAATTTGGTATGAAACATTTATAAGATAGTTCTCTTTTATATTTAATACAATTATAATTGGCAAAATTATCTTTAAACGGGGAATTTTTACAATATAGTTATATTAGAAGTATGTGTTCGCCCCCAGCTGTTAGTATTTAAATATGATTACATTATACCAAAATACCGAGTCTAAATCAAACACCAATAAATTTAAAATTTAACTTCAGAAAACTCAGAATTCTTTAAAAACAATTTTTTCCGGCAAAATAAAAGAAAATAAGGTAGTTGGCATTCCGAGTTTTTTAAAAAAAAATTGCAACACTTTTCAAAAAAAAAAAAAAAATCCCGAAGATTTCAAAAAAGTATTCTACAATTTGCCCTACTAGTTAATGGCTTTTCTTCAACTTTAGAATTAAAAATGAACTACTCAATAGTTTTTAATTTGAAATACGTAGTATAATCGTCAATATTTTAGTGCAGCTGCACTTCAGAAGGAAGCTTAACATGCAATTGCATGAGAAGCTCAAAAATTACTTCTCCAGCAAAATGTTTCATTTAAAAGTGGTAATTCTTATTGTGGTAGCTGTGTTTATGTTCTTATAGTACCAGGCGCAGGCCGGCATTGTATCGGCATGTCAGTTTCGGAGGTCAGCCAATAACTTGGTCTGCCACTGTCAGGTTCTCGAACAATATCAATAGAGGAAAGGCAGCCATACGTGTGTTATTTTCCTTGTTTTGTAGGGACTCTAGGCTCTCTCAAAAGAATAAGCTTTTGTTTTACAAGACAATGGTTAGACCAATGTTATTATATGCCTGTCCCTCTTGGAGCTTGGCATGTCGATCCAGTGTCGCCTCGTTGCAGGTGATGCAGAATACGTTTCTGAGATTGGTAACTTCCTCACCCAGGCATACCCAAAACCTTGACCTGCACGTTTCTACAAAAATTGATTATATTCAAGAATACATCAGAGTTGCCACAGAGAAATTTTTTTGGAAGGTGCAATTTAAGCCCTAATCAACATTGCAGAGTAATAGGGGATTATGACTTGGGGGTTGTGCTCAGGCACAGGAGAGTGAGGAGCGCTGTACTATAAAGAATTGGCCGCATATAGCTTTGGTTTTCTTTTAATTTTTCCCTAATCATTTATATAATTAGGCTTCGAATAATGTATATATTTACCTTTAGGAGGTTACAGCTGCTAAAGCTGACACTCCTGGAGCTTTTTACATTTTTTGTAAATTTATTGTAAATAAAATGATTTATCTATCTATCTATCTATGTTCTTATAGTTATTTGTGTTTTTACTTTCTCTTACATCTAAGTATTTGCGACCGTTTCAATCTTCGAAATTGCGTTTTCACCGGAAATACATGTATTAAGGACCTCTGAGTAGGAAAATTATGTTTTTAGCAAAAAAGTGTGCTTGTGTGTGTGTGTGTGTGTGAGTGTGTGTGTGCAGGTGAACAGAATATCTCAAAAATGAAAAAGTCGCAGGAAGCTCAAACTTGATATACCGTTTCATTCTTCTTCTTCTTTATCCTTCATATACTATCTACAAACAATAAGATTTTCCTGGGAAATTGATCTTTTTTGGCGCTGGGGATGAAGTAGTGATAAGCTTCCCTTCAAACTTCCACTTCAGTAGAATGTATGGTTCAGCCACCAAAGAATATTAATACTCATTAGAAGTATTAGCAGAATACCAAATTTTGAAGAAAATAGGAACACTGGATGTGTGATTTTCCAGATTATTTTTGTTTGCATTTTCTCGAAAAGACATAATAATAATAATAATAGTAATAATAATAATAATAATAAAGGTCTTTATTTAAATGACAATGTACAATAAATTTGTACATTAAAAGAAGACTGACAGACTTAACTCATGGTCGAAAGACCGTCTGAGTGAGAGGCTGTCTAAATGAAATTGAAAAATTCTTATTAAATTACTACTGAGAAATTAAATATCATATTGGCCAAAATAACAGACAATTACAAATCAACTTAAATTCCAAATCTTTGGCTATAAAAGACAAAACAAAACAAAAAAACAAAAATAAATTAAATTTAAGATCTTATGCATTATGAAAATTAAAACTTAAGTGTCCACAATTCAAATCTATTTACACTGATTTATATTATATTTCTGTATTTTCTCTTCTTTTTTATAAACTATAATTCACATTCAAATATAAGGTCCCGCTGTTTTTCTTCTTTTTTTTTTAGCTTTTATTTATTTACTTTATTTTATATAATAAATAGTTTATTTACTTGATTACAAAATTATATTTCTTCATCAAACTGTCTTTTCTTTATCCAATTTCAGTAATTAAATTCACTGATAAGCGCATACCTATATCTCCACGTATCGTTACAGTAGTTCACCAAGCTAGTCCAACATTTTCCATTTAAATAACTTATAAATTCTTCCTCACTCATATCTCACCCTGAATTCCCGCAAAATAGGGCAGACCGCTATAAAGTGGAATATATTTTCCTCTCTTTCTGTCAAATTACACATAGAACAAAATTTTATTTCATTACCAAAAGTATATTTGTTAAGAGAAAGCAGTTCCCCCAGTGCTTTGATTATCCAGCTGATAAAATTACTGTTCATATTGGTATTTACAAAGTTAAGTTGTGAAACTAATTGTTTATACAAGATCTGCCGTTGACTATAACGAGTTCCTTTGATTTTGGAGGAGTACTAACTGCATAGATAGATAGATTAGATTAGATTGTTGTAGATGATTATTGCACTGCGACCTGAAAGATCTATTGTACCACCTGGAGGCTTCTCCAACGCACAGCCTCCAAGCCGCATTGTCTAGCTACAGACAACACTGCCAATCACCGGACAGTGGGTTGTAGAGGATCTTAGGAAGAAAAAATCTAAGGGCAGCATGCTGGATTCGAACCCGAGACCTTCGCGTTACTAGTCCAGCGCACTACCACTGAGCTTCCTTCCTTCTTCCTTGGCTTTCGTCATATAAGTAGGGACGGAGACCCTAGTTTGTGTACTGTGTTTATCCTTGTCTGTAAAGTGCAGAGTGTATGTAGTTTAAGTATATTGTGTACTATACTGATGAAGTGCATGGAGTACTAGGCTGTGATAACCTGTGGGGTCGCTACTTCCCAAGTAACTACATGCAATAGACACCCCTTGCGGGCTCGATAGATATAAACGTATAATTTTATTTCAAGCATTTTTCTAAAAAAATAAAGTTTTTATGTGGTCCTGAGGTATGTGACACATTAAACTTTAAATGTTCAATATTATTGGCGCTCTCTGGAATGTAAAACTATACTCTACTTCGATGGGATGGTAGGTAGCCACTTGTTCCCCCCACCACATGTATGTATATATTATGTTCGGACAATTGAGCCAAATTTGCAATTTAAAGGAAATTTTTCGTTTTATATATAATTGTATTTGGAGGAGTGGGAAAAAGTCTTGTGTGTGTTTGGCTCCAGATTTATATTTTTTTACTCCCCCCCTTAATAAGTTTTTCCTGCAAAATAAGTGTAAAATTCAATCGGACGTCTTTTTGCATTTCTCCACAGATCTCTTGTGAGTACCGTCTTACTCAGCCTAATCCCAGCCTGCGACTTTTTTTTAATTGCATTTGCTCAACTAATCTTGGGCCTACATCTCTTTCTTCTTTCTATAGATGTCATATTACAATTCTGAGGGTTTGCTCTCCATCTTCCATTCTTCTGACATGACCAAAGCCTTGTAACCTCCTATTACATTTTATATTCAATTCCATTAACTCCATCATTTCCCTAATAATCTCGTTTCTTAACTTTTATAATAATACAAGTTTTCTAATTAATACATGATTAAAGTTTATAAGTTCCAAGAAAAATCTTGAAATACTTTTTCTCGAAATACTTTTTCGAGAAACTCCTGAAAAACCCAACAAACAATACGGTAAGTTGCAATTTTGGTCAACAGATATCTTCACAAAAAAAGGAAAATAAAACAAACCTGACTGAAATGATACAATTTTCTAATCGAAACTTCCTGGCACAATCCAAATTTCGGAGGAAAAAAAAAATTTGTACAATTTCCCTTCTAGATATTGTTAGATATAAACCTTAACTTTTTTGATGCATCTCAGTGTGGTTGCTGAACGAAATATCAAGTGATTGCAGAAATGCTTTCTGTGATTTTTTGTTTTTCACAGATGACGTTCATAAAATACCTCCCAAATACACACAAACATAAAGTATTCACTAATTACTCTTGCGAACTTTTTTTCTTACTTAGGGGACCTTAGAGCAAACAGCGAAGTTATGATCACAATACTTCCTGTTCAGCTAGATGTGATACTAAAAATGTTAAAAATTAACCAAACAATAGCTTAATTTGTTTGATCAAAAATTTTAATTTGACTATAAAACTACTTATTTACGAGCTGGTAGATAAGGCTGCTGAGTAAATGAATTCGAAATCATTATTGTTTTCTATATAATTTGTTCATATTTTTACTAAGCAGATGTTTACCATAGAAGGGTATGAAATTGACATGAAAACCCTCTCTAACAGAGAATAATCCCAATTTTGTTTGGATATCATCAAATGCTCTGCTATTTCTTCCACTGCTTCATTCATTTTTTCATTTCATTCAATGATTCTACTTTTTTTTTTAATTTTCATACTCTTCGATTTATTGAAAATATTTTCTAAAATAGAGAACTCTCCGGTTAAGTCCTGAAATTCGAACCAAAGGGGGGGTGTAAAAGTTAATGTGATCAAGCATAGATTTATTACAAAAACAAAACAAACAAAAATCTGGTGTGAAACACTCAAACGACTTTTTCTTACTCCAATTTACATAATTATATTAAGTAAGGGATTAGCTCAGTGGTAGCGCGTTGTACTAGCAACGCGGAGGATCCGGGTTTGAATCCAGCATGCTGCTCTTAGATTTCCTCTTCCTAGGAGCCTCTACAGCTCGCTGTCCGATGATGGGCAGTGTTGATTGTAGCTAGAGAATACTGCGGGAGGCCGGCAATGTACTGAGAAGGCTCCGGGGCACAATAAGTCTTTCAGATGGAAGTACAATAATCTCCAGCAACAATCTACATAATTATATTTGGCATCTCCCTCCTGCACGTTCCCTCACATGAATTTACCTGAAAAACTGTTTAAATAAAAAGTAATAGATCTTTTTATGTATGGTTAGTTTATCATATTTAATGAAATCTGTTGGTGTACTTATGGATAAAGTTATTAAAAAAAAAAAAAACTCAAAGAAACTGCCCAATGAAATCGCAGTGGACCTATTTGAACAATCTGCTTTGTGAACCTATTTTCTTCAAACTCGAAAATTTAAGTGGTGTTATATAAATAATATAATGAAAACTGAATTTGACTTAAAAAACACAAAACTCCACAACAACTTCTCCAAAACTCCAAACCACTGCAAAACACTTCATCAATAAATTTTCCCCGGGGAAAAAGTTACAAATAAAAGTCATAGGCCTATATGTGTGAAGAAAATTGTTGGAGCTGTTTCCAAGAAAATCATATAAAAATGTAAAATTTTGTATTTGTGGTAGACTGATTAAAACTTTATTGTAATAAATTTCATGTTTCGAATATGTTTTTTTTTTCTCTTTTTGAATGATGTTATCTCCCCCTTCCCTGCAACACACACCACACACACACACACCACACCACCACACACCACACACACACACACACACACACACATATACACCAAATTCAGACAATTTCTGGAATCTTTTTTTGGACTCACAAGACCTCAAAACTCCGGTATCAAAAATGCCTCCTCCTACGTAAGACAAAGTAAAAATAATGTGATCGCCGTCTCTTTTATTGAAACCACTCTTATTGACTTTGATGAAAAATATTTATTTTATAAAAGGCACAGGAAAAGAATATGATCTTGTCCATTATAGCAAAAGAACTTTGTAAAAAGCTTCGTTATTCTGTAGTATATTATCTGAAGTAAATCGAAATCATTGGAGTGAAAAATTAACTGTTGAACAGTGATTTGATTTAAGTTGGATGAAATTCTAGAGAGAAGGAAAATAATTTAAACAACTAACGACAACTAGTGATAAAAAAAGAAGTCGTAGGACAAGTTAAAGTAAAAGAACAGAAACAAGAACAACAAGTAAGGAACAAAGAAGTACATTTAACGAAAGAACAATTGTTTTGGGACAAACTACGAAAAGAACAAGGGATCTTTATGTGCCATACTGAAGAGGAAGGAGTAGATATTTGTTTTTTTCTCCTCCGGTCCACCAGATCACGTTCATCCTTCCCCCACTTGAGTCTGTCATACAAACTAAAAATAATATAAAAACTAACAAGAGCTCTACTTGGCCGATCTATAAAATGTTTGATTGCCATTTCTGAACTTCCAGTCACCTCTACACCAATGAAAAACTTATTCAAGTTCCTCCTCTGCTCACGATGCAAAGGAGAAAATGTTCTTCTTTCATTTTTAAACGCGACCAATGTACTAGAAATATTACGAAAGTTTCAAACAAAGTATAGATACCTCACTTAGGTCCAAAACTAGCATCCCAAAATGCCACTATACAATATTGTAAAGATACTGGCTCATATGTATCTCAGAAAAAAAAAAAAAAATCTGACGTACAATATTCATACTCACATAGATTTTCACTTGTTCCCGCTATAACAATTCTAATAAACGATTTTAGTTAAAACTTGGAATTTCCACTAAACGACTAAACTTAGTAAAGAAAGCTCAAACTTGGTATTCTATTTATGTACTACCAACGCATCGCACTATTCATAACCGATTGGGGCAGCAACTGGCCTATGCGGGCGATGTGGCGCTAATAGCAAGATCTGGAGTCGCACTTAAAAGCGCATTCCTAGAATTGGAAGAAGAGGCAAATCAACCAAGTATGGTACGCAAATCAACACAGACAAAACGAAATATATGCTGACAACAAAAAGAGTAAGAAGATTTGGGAGATTTACTGGCTGGGCAACACCGTTTCGAAGGAGTGAGGACATTTAAATATTTGGGAGCAACCCTTCCATCCAAGAATGTGGTTAGCCAGGATGTAAGGAGCAAAATTATAGCCAGAAATAAATGTCTAGGGGTATTAAGAAGCACGCTCCGAAATAAGAATATCTCTAGACAAGCTAAGATCACCCATATAGAGGACGGTTCTCAGATCTATAGTAATGTATGGGTCAGAAACCTGGTTGTTAACAGCAGCAGATGAGCTGAGATTAAACTGCTGGGAGAGGAAAGTTATTAGATGAAGTTCTCAGAAATGTTTTTAGATGTACTCGTATATTATGGCCCAGTAGTGGAAAACGGTGTTTACCGTTGGAGGAGAAACGCTGAACTATTCTAACATTACAAAGAAGCAAATCTAGTGATTGCAGTCAAACTAGGAAAGGTTCCGCTGGTTAGGTCACCTGCATAAGATGAATGAAGACAGAATTCCCCGAAAGATATATGAAAATCATCCAGGCGGTAGAAGACCAAGGGGACGGCTAAGGCTGCGATGACTGCAGGATGTGGAGGCAGACGTACTAAAAATAGGGGTTAGGCAATGGGGAAGAAGGGTATTAGATCGGGATGGTTGGGAAAATCTGTTAAAGGAGGCCCAAGTCCTACAAGAACTATAGAGCTATGAGAAGAAGAAGAAGACTACTGTAGTGGAATATGGTGTATCGTACTGGATGTATCGGATGATCAGATCCCACCGCTGCCACCAGATGTAGTGGAATCGTTTATTGTGATTCCTATGGTATGTAGTAGATGTCTTGAAGAGGGCGGAAGTTAGTTTAGAGATTTTTGAAAATTAGTGCTCGATTTATTAACACTGAATTTATAAAAATAGACTGTATTTGTACAATAATTTAAATGTGAGTAATGGTAACTAACAAGAAATACTTAGAAATAAATAGGAGATAAATAGCTAATAATTTGGAATGATTAAAACAAATAAACTAAGATGCACAACTAAGGAAGTAAGTATAAATAAAACCTGTTTAGGGCGCGGAACAGCTGCTCGTATATGATAATCTACTGACGTACTCGTGTCTAATCATCCCCTCTTCAAATAGGGCGAAGTTTATATGGGTGTTAGCAACACTCCCACCAAGATATCTGTCCTGGCGTGCGACCTTGTGCGAGCTTGGTTAGTTCTGTGACTAGTGATTTAGGTCAGTGGCCAGCTTATCGGTGTTTGCTTTGATGTAAACAATTGACCCTTGGTTTTGTTTGTTTGCCCGCGGCCTTGTCTTGAAGACAGCAGCCGGCTAGGCAACTAGTTATAAATTATTCTTTCTTTTTGTTATGTGTTGAGAAGGTTTGACATTGCTATAACCTTGCCATGCATTACAACTACCAACGCATCAGTTCCTGAAAGTTTCGAGCAAAATCTGTCAAACGGAAGGGCCACTTTACGATTAGTTGTTTTTTTTTTAGTTTTTCGCACTTTTCTAGAGAACGCAACAACGTTTTTTTTTTCTTTTTAGTTTCATATACAATCTACCTACACACATAAATGCTTACACTATAAACAATTTTAATTGGTTCTGCAGCAAAATTGATATTCTGGGTTTCTGAGAAATGAGTAATAACTTTAAGCTTCCTCTAAAGTCTAAAGCAACAGTCCACTATCATGTTTGGTTCCACCACCTACATCATCGGTGCTGCAAATACATTGATAGAAATCCAAATTTTACGAAAATCTATTTACCGGAAGTGCGATTTTACAGATTAAATTTTTGAGTTTCTTTTGTAGTTTTCTCGGAAAAGGCAATAGGGATTTTCTTTATTAACAGATATCAGCTATGTTTAAATTTGAACTGCCGCCGCAAGCTTTGTTTACGTCAGAGTTGCAGGCGCACATTATATATATATATATATCTATATCTTATCTTTAACCCTTGCTATCTTTATTACGGCAAGCTCAACCAAACGTTTGTAAATATAATAACTTTAATGAACATTTGTTTCAGAAAGAGAAAGTCTTGTAAGTGTTTGAAAACCTTTTTTTAATGTTCATAGCTTGGTTAGTTTAAGTTATAAATATCGCAGTAAATGGTCCTTAAATGCTCATATATTTTCCAAACTTCAGGCTTTCTAAGATCGCTAACTCAATGAAAAACTTGAAAAGTTATCCTAATGAACTTTAGTAACAAAAAAAAAAAATATCATAACTTATAGCAGGGGACAAGTCTCCAACTACTTGAAAAAGGCTCTTAGTTTATCACCCGGTTAGTCGGTGGATCTGGGGGAAGCGACTTTATAGAGATCTCATCCTAACCCAGCAATTACTGAATATAAACTTTGATGTGTCACGTGAGGTGAAAAAAAGAAGAAGAACATTATTACCAAAGATGAACATTATATCATAATTATTATATATACCAGTAATAATATACAAAAGTTGGTTACATTATCGATACAAAAATGGTAGCTAAATTTAGTTGGGAGTTTATATTAGATATTATAAAAAAACTTGTTCGTCAACTATTTAAGTATATACAGTACTTGGTTCTTCAATATTATTATGATTATATTGACTGTTTTATGGTTAAATCGATTCCTACCACACACTTCAAAAAAAACCGTAAGAGCTGAAATGGGTGATAAAACCAGACGATGTTGGATATCATTAGAGAAACTTTTTCTCTTAGAAAAGTTTCTCTGAAAATCTGAGAAAAATTTCATTAACTAATTTTACTTTCTGTTTCTATTTTGCTTTGAAAATAAAGCCGACTTTGAAAATGATGTTGTTGTTTTTATTGTTCGATTTTTGTTTTAGTGCGTGTTGAGGTAATACAAATGCGAATAATTATACTAAAGAGTAATAAAACTACTCTTAAAATGTTCTCTTGGTACGAATAAGTTCCTCCTTTACACCATGACACGAACGCTCTTTCTCTAATCCCAAAATTTTTTTTTTTATATATAAATTATTTCATTCAGAAAATCTTTTAAAATGTGATAAATAAATCAAATTAAATCTCTGTAATCCGACTGACTAGGATTAATAATTCAGCTGGGGTGAACAAATCTGATGTAACTTGAGTAATTTTGTTTATTAATAACTAGGTACATGTTAATTCAGAACAAGGCGTACTTGCAAGCTCAGAAAAAGTATTTCTATTATTTATTTATTTTTTTAATAAATTATCAGATGTTCTAAAATTTTGCCAA
This sequence comes from Triatoma infestans, assembly GCA_011037195.1. NCBI lineage: Eukaryota > Metazoa > Arthropoda > Insecta > Hemiptera > Reduviidae > Triatoma > Triatoma infestans. The sequence continues at coordinate 167,812 of JAAEAF010009730.1, forward strand.
TCAAGTCTACAAAAAAAAAAAAAAAAAAATTAATCAAATTTTTAATAGATATTTCTTTTTGTTACAGAATTTAATAACGTACAAAATGATGAAGAGAGGAAAAATAAGCAAACAAAAAAGAGTGTACAAAATCTAAGAAATAACTTATCAAAAATATGCGCCCAAATCGACTGATTGGTCAAATATAAATTTCACTTAACAATTCTCCAATGCGATTAGTTGACTATTTTTCCCAGTTACTAGTTTTGAAAAGAAAAGTTATAGACCGTTATTCATTAATTTTGATTCATTTTGGGAGTAAAGGCTAAAAATGGTTTGGGCATTTGAAAAGTTTATATTGAAGGAGAATAGCCAGGCTTACGAATGAAACAAGAGTCATAGAATTTATAGAAACAAAGGAAAACGGAGAACTATCTAGGAAAGATGATTTCAAGCAGAAAGGCTTAGAATGTAACCAACATTAATTGTTATTAATGTTAAAAAACAATATATACCAAGCACATCGCACTTAACTTACAATTACGTAATAAAACGGAGAAATTATTAAATCGAAAATAATATGAAAACTTAATAATAGCACAAAATAATATATGAGAATTTAACGGAAATCAAAAACTATTTATTATCTCATAGTAATAAAAATTTTTTATCTAACAAATAAAACCAATTTCCAAAAGGCATGAAGTTAATCAACAATCTACAAGATTTCAAACTAATAGACTAATAAAAACCACTAGGTAATTTGAAAAAGAAAAAATTTTTCATCAAACTGTTATTACAAAAGTATTCACAAGGTTGGTATTTTTTTTTTTTATAAATTTTTGGATATTTAAATTTTTCTAAACTGTACTCATAAATTGTTTCCATAATTTATTTTGTATTGCATGTAACAGATAATAAAAACGTTTCTCTTAAAAACAAGCTCAAAATGTTGAGATGTAACAAAAAATAAATAAAAAATATTCAAGGCTGAAAAAGCATTGGTGCAGTTATTCATAGACCTGTAGTTAATAAAAACTAAACACCTAAAAACTTCGTATTAAGAAACCTAAAAAAAAAAAGAAGAAAAATAGAAGAAAGGACAGGGTTAATAGCAAGGATTAATCCTACCATCCCTTCAACATAACCTAAAAATTAATAAAAATAAATTAATAAAAATTAATGTCCTAAATGTTAATAAAATAGATATTTATTTACAAAGTTTTATAATCCAAGGAGGTGATTAAAGTTGTATAATAACTACTATATTTTAACGTTTATCACAACCAAATATTTAAAAATTGCTTTTTGTACTTCCACATTGCTTTAATACTTCCAAAAATTGCTTTAGTATTACTCATTAACATTGTGTTATAAGTGAAATGGTTAACTAACAGGCGACTTATCTCAGTTAGCATAGCGCCTGCCTTTTCGATATATACAAAGAACAGCGTGAAGGGATGGTAGCGATTAATTGAACAGGATTAATAGCAAGACCTTCGACACTAAGAACTAGAAGAGGCAACGTATAAGGAAAAGAAGAAATTTGATAATTTCAATCAAACATTTCAATCAATCAATTTATCAATGAATCAATTATAATCAATTTATGCAGAAAAAACCTTTCATTTTGAAAATTGAAATAACAACATTTGAAATAGCCCCGTAGGCGGAAGTGGATTAGCCACTTCTTCAGGGATCTAGGCGTCCCTGCGGGTTTCCCAGCCTAACAACACTACAATATACGCTCATATTGACATCCTTAACACTACACACTACACATAGGGCCTGCAGAGGTAGTTGATGTGTGCAGCTACTTGGGTTCAGCGCACCCACAGGTAAACTTGAGCTCCCCACCACACACATTCACTCACACCTGAACACTCGACACTTTACAGACGACCACACACACTGCATGAACAAGGACACGCACTCGTTGAGAGCTCGGAGAATAAATATCTCTCGTGCTTGCCGGCACGAGGCTTTGGGGCTAGGGTGGAAAAGGGGATCCTGGGCATTGAGGGAGACGACGACCTGCGGGCGTCCGATCCCAACACATGTCTTTGGCCTCGGCTTCACCCGAGAGCTCTACCTGGGGGACAGCCCGACCCCAGGAAGGCTAGGGAATTCCGCCTCAGGCGGGTTCCTAGGGTTAGGAGGGGGGCCGCGGGGGCACGGGTCGATGCTTCAGTATTGGAACGCTGTCTTCCGCGGCACCTGACTATATCGGGGTGTGATGGTCCACCCGGAGAGTAACCGGGTCCATTTTGAGCGTCCGTGGAGGCGGGACCACATATCTCGACGAAAAAAACAAGATTATTATGGACAATAATCAAAAACATCTTTCTGGGCCTAGCCCAACCTTTCTCCCTACCCCAATATCCCACCCTATTCCTAGTCCAACCCTCCAACCTAATCCTATACCTAACAATCCTTTCCCTTCTTCTGAATCCCTTCCCCTTGTAGAGATTCCCCACTCTACAGAACTCCCACCCCTTCGACCGATCTTACAGGCAAAAGAAAAGGCATGGAAAAGGACAACACGACTGTGAAAACACTGTCGTGAAATTGCATAAACACTGTCGTGAAATGATGCGTAAATTGCAGCCCTATAGCCCCTCTTCACCGCCAAGGAAGAAAGCCAGGGGCGGCAACAAAGTAGCTGAGAAAATTACGAATTTTTTAGACTTGGAAGACGATAATTGGGGAAGGTTCTTCGTTGTAAAAAAGAAGGATGGTTCCTTCACAAATGAGTGTTCCTTCAAATTGTACCAATATATAAAAACGTCCGTAGGTAAACCAAAAAGTGTAAAAAAGCAAAACGACGGATCTTTTTGCATCGAAGCAGAAAACCGCGCTCAGGCAGAAATTATCCTGAAGTTACAAAAGTATATGGATGCTGAACTGGAAGCATGTCCCCACAAACGTCTAAACACATCACAAGGTGTGATTACATGTCGGGACTTTTTGAACAGTTCTGTAGAAGATATAAAAGAGGGTCTGGCTGATCAGGGTGTGGAGGATGTGAGGCGAATAAAGCGGAGGCAGGAAGGTTCCTTAGTGGATACTGCTTCCCTCGTCCTCACCTTTGACCGCCCAAGACCGCCACAAATGATTGACGCAGCTTTCTATAAGCTAAAAGTGCGCCCATATATACCGTATCCAATGAGATGCTATAAATGTCAGAAGTTTGGGCACACTTCCATGAAATGTAAGGCTGTAGAACCGGTGTGCATATGTGGTAAACCTAACCATGAAGGCGAGTGCACACCGCCAATTACATGCGTAAATTGTGGCGGAGATCTTAATGCCAGATCCTCGGGGTGCCCAATCTTAACTAAAGAAAAAGAAATTCAGAAAATAAAGACACTTCAACAATTGCCATATCATGAGGCAAGAGCAATTGTTGAAAGTAAATTTTACGCAACCCAAGAAATTTCATACTCGGAGAAAGCAAAGGCACCCCAAATAGTGGCACACATTCCAGCCCCCGCAATTAGTCTGGGGCAACAAATAAATGACCCCTCCCCGGTCTTCAGGGGAACTATTACAAAGGTGGGAGAAATCCCACCACCCAAACATGCCCCTCAAGGGGCATTGGTAGCCGAAAGGCTACCAACAACTCCCACAGCTAGTGGGAGTAATACAAAGGTGGGATCAATCCCACCTAAACAAATGACTTCCTCCGAGGGGGAGTGGAAGGTGGTGAAATCACCGAGACGCTCTTCCAGGAGGAAAAGTCCAAAATTGATTCTGCCGCCCCCAAGCCCAATAAGGGTTAGAGGAAAAAGCGGCAGTTCCACTAAAGGACAAATAATTCCCAATGTCCGCTCCCCCCAGCAGCAATGGCAGCTGATGGGGACGGACATTGAAGCTTCGGAATCGGAGGGTGGCAGCATTTCTGACCATCCTCCTAGACATAAGAAAAGAGGTTGGCCTAAGGGTAAGCCTCGGAATAAGTGTGCCACTGAGTAAGGAATATTCTACGCATCCATATCATTTCTTTTACCAATATAATGAATCCGGTAATTAATAGTGTAAATAGTTTATTAAGTATTAGGATCCTACCAGGTATGAATTCTTCAAAATATTAAATATGTGTGAGTCCATTCTTCAATGGAACATGCGGGGCTTTATGAATAATATGGAAGGGTTACGTCGAATGGTGGCGGAATACCGTCCATTTGGGTTGTGCCTCCAGGAAACGAAGATTCGCCCGGGGCAATTCATTCGAATCCCTGGATACGTCGTGTATAGTAAAGAGGTACAACCTGCCCCAGGTGGGAGGGCGCATGGTGGAGTGGCCGTATGTGTACGGGATAATATCTCGAGCAAACGGCTACCCCTACAAAGTAATTTACAAGCCGTTGCCGTGCGCCTAGCCGCACCACTGCAGATCACTGTAGTTAGTATATACCTTCCAGACATATTCTGGCGGAAGAGTGATCTGGAGAATCTGCTCTCGCAGCTCCCCGCCCCGGTGTTGTTGATGGGAGACTTTAAATGTCACAACACCTGGTGGGGGTCGGCTAGGACTGATACTCGGGGCAGAACTCTTGAGGAGATCATAGATAATGCTAACATGATGCTCCTCAACAATGGTGCGGCAACACATTTCAATGCACACTCAGGAGGTTTCAGTTCAATTGATTTGAGTGTGACAACTCCCACCGTCGCTGTTCGCTTGGAATGGACCACACTAGACGAACTATATCACAGTGACCACTTTCCGATCTTAGTATCGAGCTCCATCTCCAGGTCAGATTTTGTGACACCCTGGAGATACGACATCAAAAGAGCAAACTGGCCTGCTTATGTTTCTAGAGTGGTGACACCACCCCTTACAGGAGACGTCACCCTCGACACTAGTTTATTTACGAAGGCGTTGACAGATGCATCCAGGGGTACTGTACCGAGGGTAGGTGGGAGAGTCATAAGATCTCCCGTCCCCTGGTGGACCCCGGAATGCAAAGTTGCTAACAGGGAAAAAAAGCAGTCCCTAAATAGATTTAAAAGGTATCCGACGGAGGAAAATTTAATTAATTTTAAAAGATTAAGAGCAAAGGAGAGGCGATTAATTAAAAAGTCCAAAAAAGAAACCCTCGCCTCCTACGGTCAAAGATTTCTACATCATCGACATTGAGGGAGGTGTGGAATAAGATAAGAGCCCTCTCTGGAGGTCGTTGAACCCCGTCGATACCTGTTCTAAAAATTAATGATGTCGTCGTCACGGAGCTAGGAGAGGTGGCTGGGGCCTTGGCTGTACACTTTGCTCAAGTTTCCAGCTCACCGGCTTACTCGGCAGAATTTCTCCAGCGAAAAGGTGATGTGGAGCAACAGCCACTCAACTTTGAGACCGCTATCTATGAAGCTTAAAACGATTCGCTGACCATCAATGAGCTAGAAAATGCTTTAAACAAATGCAAAGATTCTGCTCCAGGGGTAGATGGAATCCCATATGATATGATCAAAAATTTAAATGCAGCTGGGAAGGAAAGTCTGCTCAGACTATACAATAGCATATGGGAGACTGGCCAATACCCTGATGGTTGGCGTGAAGCAATCATTGTGCCGATCCCTAAAGAAGGAAAAGACCCAAGTGATCCCTCCAGTTACAGACCCATTTCGTTGACCACCTACTTGAGTAAGGTCCTCGAATCTATGATCAATTATAGATTAGTTTATGTTCTAGAAACGAGAGGGCTTTACAGCCAGTATCAGGCGGGATTTCGCAGATATCGTTCTACGTTGGATCAGGCGAGCCGCCTTGAGATCTACGTGCAAAATGCATTCATGCGAAGGGAGCACGTGCTGGCCGTGTTCTTTGATCTCGAGAAGGCTTATGATACAACGTGGAGATATGCGATTCTGCGGAAGTGTCACGAGTGGGGATTG